>PVHY01001060.1:0-113773 GCA_004024945.1 Uropsilus gracilis | reverse complement strand
GAATTTAGATTTCTCAATTTCCATAAATTCATGCAAGATGTAATTAACAAGTAACAATAAATCTCTCAATTATATGGCTATATCTACAGCAAATGTCAAAATAAGATGGAAAACAGTCAGGGTCGCATTCTTTTTCTCATTGAAAACTGCCCCCATTTTTATCTATAACTTTGTAAGCAGTTTATGTTTTAGGAACAACAAATAGCAAAAACTGTTTATAATCATAACCAAGTCAAATGATAATAATCAATCTTACATTTAATTGTATTAATAATTATTGAGACCCTAACTACTAGGTACACATATTATTTGTCTGACTGAAATAATATTTGAGAATCTTATTGCTTGTTGCTAAGCCAAAACTTAGTTGTTTTCTCCACTTTCTTCTTGCTTTAGTATCTTTAATCTTTCACTTTTAGGGTTGAAAGTTGCCCTGCACATCACCTGTGGTCTGCTGGCTCCTCACTATTTGTGCCAAGATGCATTCAGCCATACATCTTGTTTATCAAAGCTGTGGCTTCCCTGCTCTAGGATCTTTACCCTTATATGTCAAATGCAAGGTTCCCCACGATTTCCCTATTTGCTCCCCATTTCCCCACTAGTCCTTTTTCCCTCTTGTCCTGCTCTTAATTCTTGGCTCGCTCATTTCTCTTTTGATACTACCGAGGTTTAAAAAAAAAACTGCAGTTCAACTTGAAACTACAGGATCTTGGTACAAGTTTGTGCTTAAGAAAGGGCAGTGCACTGGGGCAATGAAGGGGAGAGTAGGGGCAGGTAGAGAAGATGAAGTTGCATGATGTCTGAAGTAGAAAAGTACTGGCAGACAGGATAAAGAAAACAGAGTTTGAGGGAATGTGGACTACTTACAGGTAACATCTCAAAGTCTTCCAGGACTAAGAGCATGATAAGAATTCCTTTTATTTAAGGGGAAGGAAAGCAAGGTAAAGAGAAACAATAAGGAAAAGAGTGAGATTTAGGATTTATACACAAAAACAAACTGACTTTCTGATGGTGCTAAGAACTAATCCTGTTTATCTGTGCATATATGCAATATATCTGAAACTAGGGTGTGAAATAAAGAGTAACATCCTGAGCTAATGGAGTTAGGAGGGATATTTTAATAGTATCCCACAGGCATGATGGATTCCATATTTCTATACAATGTTAGGACTCTACTATAAACTGGGCTTATTTAATAAGAGATTCAGTTTTTATTTAAAGTCCTAGAACAGATTGAGATATTTGGGCCCTCATTTGTATTTGCAAATTATACAAGTCACATTTCCGCTTTTTTGTAGAAGCAGCTCTTAAGTAAATATCAATAAACCCACATTCCAAAGGAAATAAAACCTTACTAGGAACCCTTTTAAAGAATGTTTACTGCGCCTCTCTATAGTGGTTTAAACTCATTTGCCACACAGACTAGATTAAAAGACCATAATAAAATTTAACTTCTGTACTTAGCATTCAAAGGGAAGGGTCACAGTTTCACAAAATCTCTCCACATCTCCAAGTGATTGCAAATCTTACCTCCACAAACCTTATGCTCCATTTCTCTGAGGATGTTTCATATTAAAGATAACCTGAAGACCAATTTCTTTAACCTAGTATTTTGGTTTTGTGCTTGATATCTTTCAGAGAATTCTGGTATCTATTGTCTCATTATCACAATTGTACTAGAATTAGAGAGCTCAAAGGCAGTTTTGGTTAACAGCCATAATTCTTCATGGAACCTAAAAATTAGTGTGAGCACAAGGATTCAAAGGTAATAGAATGCTGCAAAGATTTCTTTGATATCTTGGTTTGATTTTAGAACTTTCATAGTTTTAAAATTGGTAAGCTAGCTCAGTGAAAATAATTTCCCAATTGGATTTTGTGTTAAGAAAATGATACATTTTAAAGAATTTTTTAGCAATTTTTAATTGTTACAATAGTATGATATTTTATTGATTGAACATATATATGCATACACAAATATATATTACATCATTGATATTTTAAAGAATTTTTAATTTTAGTTAAATTTGAATTACAAGCCTGCAGTAGAAATGAATAGCTTGCTACCCAACACCATTACTCCTTTCACCCTCCTAAAAAACACTGATTTTTGTTTGAGATAACAAAGAGCCCAGTTCCAGGCAAAGATGCATGCTTACTCTAAGTAAATTGTGAATTGTTTTCTTCTCTGTTAAGTGCTTCATTCCCAGATTCTCTTGCAGCTAGGAGTGGCCATCTGACCCAATCTTGGTCAATGAGACATAACAGAAAGTCTACTAGGAGGCCTTATAGATAATGCTCTTGTTTTCCAAGATAGTTTTTATCACCTTGAAATAGATCAAAAGAATGATAGGGATACCAATCATTTACCTCCATCTCTACACCTGGAATTAGCAAGCAAAACCAGCAGCCCACTATTTTTGTGAATAAAGTTCTGTTGGAACATTGTATACTTACTGTCTAAGGTTGTTTTTGTGCTACAACAGTAGCATTAAGTAGCCACAACAAAGACCAGGAGGACCTCAAAATCTAAACTATTTACCATCTGGCCCTTTAAGAAAAAGTTGACTGGCCTGTGGTCTATGCCACTGCTACATGATAACTAAATTCATTTCTAACTGATAGGCAACCCAGGGAACTAGCAAAACAAAACAAGAAACAAAGAATAGGAAAAGAGAGTTCATAAGATACTCCAAAACTCTGACCTATTTGGGTTAGGTTAAAGTGCTTGGTTCAGCCCAGCAAGTAAGAGCATAGCAGCAGGCAAGGATTTCCTTACCCGAAGAGCTCACCTGTTTGGTGTAAATAACAAACCAGGGCCAGCGACTGTCCTCACAATACTGAAATCTGAGCTCTAAGTTCTGGTTGAGAGTTCTCTGGGGCCCTTCCACATCCAGCAGAGTACCCTAGAGAGGAGAAGATATTATCTGATAATCAGTAGAAATTCAAGTGGCCATCATGTGCTGGACAAACTATCAAAGTAAGTAAGGCTGTCCCTATTCCCAATAAGCTATCAGTTTATGAGGAGCCATGAAAGCAAACCACCACAGTTTGATAGTGTTAAAAGGGAAGCAAACACAGGTCTGTGAAAACAACTAAAATGGGAACCTAAAGAACAGGAGGGTATAGGAAGGCTCTCTCGAAGGGGGTGAGGTTCTGAGAAACAGGAACCATGAAAGTTTGTTGTTCTGTGTGGATGCCTTTTTGGGTGTTGGGGGGGGGTGTGATTGCAAAGTATAGGATAGTTGTGGTGACAGCGGTGGTGGTGGTGGCAGCAGGTGGGAGAAGAGGCTTACTGAGGCACAGAGGGACCAGATCCTGAATAGAAAGCACCTGTAGAAAGTACCTGTGTCTTTCATTATACTGCATCTACCCCTCTTTCTCCTAGTAATGGAGTCTCAAATATCCTTGGGGAAACCCTCTCTTTTCCACAGTGGCTATCTAGATGAGACCATCAGGGAACTCTGCTCTGTTGCAGTGGCATATAACCCAAGCCCAGGCCAGCTGGACACACTATATGGGTCTATAATTTGATTCCTAAACAGAGAAACCCAACCTGCAGATCCTAGTAAAGAATTCCAGTGTCCTAGAATCTCAAAGTCCTTTGGTTCCTAATTTCAATAAGCCTCTGCTTCAGCTTTTCCTTTTAATCAGCAGGTTATTGTATTTCCCCCCAATAAATCCCTTTTCTCACTAGAGTCAGAAGTGTTGGTGTCTATTGATTACCACCAGAGAAACCTGGTACAGGTTTTAAATGCTAAGTGAAGGAATCATGCAGAGATTTTTAAAAGTTGGATAATAACACAATTATCTTTGTAGTAAAACACTGGTCTGACAGCATCAATGTAAAATACAAACTGGGAAACAGCTGCTTTCAGCTACTGAAACAATAGATAATGCAGACTGTCAACTCAGAGCAAAGGAAAACAGATGAGGTGAGTCCCACAATTACTCAGCTTACAGCTTGGAGGAGTTCCTAGGATATATAGTTCAGGGAGGGGGAATCCAAGCCGAGGTAGAGGTCTTGCTGAGTTGAGGAGAAAAAGATAAAAGTTTGAAGAGGCTAAGGTGAGAGTTTGTGGGGCAGAAGGCCGAAGAGAAGGGCTTTACACAGAGAAAGAGCTCCAGAGTGCTCCTTTCCAGTCTTTGTCTGAGTAAGGACCATGTATGTGAAATCGGGTCAAAAGGGAGAAAAAGTTGCCAACTAACAGACACAGAAAAAAAGCAGCATTTTTAAAATGCAGCTCCCACCACCCAGCTTCTTACCATCATCCCGCACATAGCATCACCCGCACATAGCAGTTGCCAGTCAAGTGCAATTTAAACAACAGGGTTATATTTACAAGGAAAACTAACCAGGAAAACGAAAAGTCCTTAATGTCACAAGTGGCCAGTTATTTTACTCGAAGTACCATTTAGTCTGAAGGTCCCAACCACAGGTCCAAGGCACCCTGCAAAGTCCAGTCTTTCTTTTCCATCCTCTCTTTGCTTCTTCTCTCTCCAGTGTTCCGAGCTGTGGCTTCTCCAAAGCTCTCCAAACTTTTCCAACAGATGCTGATGCAAACTCCATTTTCCAAATATGCTGTGGCTCTACGCACTCCTTTTACCAGCCTGCCTTTGGTGGCATCTAGCCATAGTCATCAGGCCTGCCCTCAGCAGCCCCTGGTCACCCCCGGCCTGCTATTCTGGCATCTGACTCCACAACAGTTACTTCTCTGTTGGCCACTTTCCCACCATGGCTCCTTGCTAACATCAGTTCATTCTTCCAGGGGCCTTTCTGCCCAGCCTGGCCACATGGGCCTCCTCTATTGGCCGGCCATTCTCATCTCTCTCACCTCTCTCTTCGTTCATCCTTTTTATGCGTCCTTTGGCATTTCTCACTCCTTCTCAGGCATCTTTCTCTCAGAACCCACCCACCAGGGCATTTTGGCAACTGTACGATTTTCAACTGTATCACATGTGTGGGGACAGCAAATGTGCACAGACTGGGAAGAAAACCACTAAAAAGCAGCAGGTTAAACAAATCCCAGGAGCTTACAAACCAGACTAAAAATAGTTTGTGCTTCTATCAACCAGTAGAGATTATAGTGAATAATACACTGGGTGTGTGCTAAGAATGGCTGCTAATGAATACAAGGTTAAATTAGCCCTAATGACAGATCTAGACCTGTCTTTAAAAGGGTTCAAAACAAGCCTAAAATAAATTAAAAACCAATTCCAACTAACTGAATGGATGCCGGAACAGTCTATACTCTTTAAAGGAATCTAAAAAAAAAAACACCATCCAACAACATCGTAAAATCACAATGTTCAGCACACCACAAAAAAGTATGTGGTATAAAAAAAATAGGAGAAAAAGCTGCTCTACAAACAGGAGAAATCACTCAGTATAAACACTGAGAAATCATGGAGATGATGTAATTAGTAGATAATAACAGTGAAGTAATTTTTTTAATTTTCCTATTAAATTTTTTACTTTGTAATTATCATACAATATTGGTCATGTTTGAATGGTAGCATTGTACCCCTTATTCCCCCCATACCCCCCTTTCCCACTCTGGTCACTCCAACTCCTCTCACTGCAGCTGTTGGTCTATGTTCGGCCCACAGGACTTTTCTCTCTCTCTCTCTCTTTTTTTTTTTTTTTGATCTATGTCCCTTTTCTCCCCTGGGTGAAGACTTGCACTCTTGGACAGCAACAGATGAGGCTACTCAGGACTCCAGGAGTAGCTGAGGCATAGTCAGGCCAAGTGTGTTGGGACCTTGTAGGGCAGATGTGGTGCTCTTCTCCAGGATCATTTCTGGTGTCTGTCACCTGTTGCTGGTTCTGTGTCATCTAGGTTTGGGAGCACAACTCCCAGCCGATGGCAGTGAGCTGCTCGCTGCTGGCGCAAACTTCCCCAGGTGGTTGGTCAAGCGCCTCTCCTCTCTCTTGTCAACAGTCCTGCCATGGGGTCATAGTCACTCATGGTGGCTTTCTTCCCCCATTGATTGGTAAAGGAGGAAGCCTCTTAAATGCTGGATGTTGCTGTGGGCCCAGGGTTTGATTTCCCAGTGCCAGAGATGAATGCAAGCAGGAATCTGTAACAGTCTGTGACAGGTCACCTCAGTTGCTGTCTTCTGGTCTCAAGTGGTTCCCAACATAGTGCTTGTCCCACCCAGGTGGTGAGTATGTCCAGGCCATTATTACTTCCTCTCTTCTGCATTATAGCTGCAGCGGAGAAACTGGATTTTTCCTTCCTAATGCAGGTCTATTGAGGTTGGAGTAAACCGGAGGGGGACCTCCCACCCCTGAGCCTGGCAGAGGTGCTCAGCCCCTACTCCCTGCCCATACGAAGGCAGAGGCTGGCTTTCCCAGCCTGAGATTCCTGGACCTGGAGTTCCCGAGACCCTGAGGTTCTTGTGGTATAGGACCCACCCTTGGCTCCTGCCCCACCAGCAGCCATGGTGGGGGTATGCTAGATGTCTTCTCCAAGCGCCTGCCTGGTTCGAAAAGACCTCAGCTCCTGCCTTCAGCTGGATAAAGCTCACTGGGCTGGGTCTGGAAGGTGGGGCCTACTAATTCCCTCTCCCAGCTCCCTTGGGTGTGCCCCACCCCCAACCCCAGACACTGAAAGGGTGAAGGCCAGGGTCTTCAGCCCCGAAGCCCCTAGACCCCGAGATCCTGAGAGTCTGGTGGTGCAGGATTTACCTTATCCCCTACTGGGGGGCTCCCCAGAGGACTAGACCTTTCAATAAAATAATTATTTTAAATATGCTGCATACACTCAGAAATTTAAAGAACATAATAACATGATAAAGAGAAAAGTGCGAATCAAATGGAACTTCTAGATATAAAAGTAAAATATATGCATGGGGAGGATATTAAACATTTCAGAAGAATGATGATCTTGAAACTGTAGTGATAACTACCCAAAACAAAGGACAAGGAAGAAAAAGTCTGAACTAAATAAAACTATAATGAGATACTACTTCATACCCACTTAGATGGCTATAATTTTAAAAAATCAGATAAAAACAAACACTGGCAAGGATTTGGAGAAACTGGAACCCACATAAACAGCTAGTGGGGATTTAAAATGGCCTAGACACTTGCAAAAATAGGCTGAACTCCTCAAAAGTTATATATAGCCTTACCACTGTCAGCCACTACAGATTCCACTCCTAGGTATATACCCAAGGATAGTGAAAACACATGTTCAGATAGACATTATTGGTTGTATAATTCACAAAGTTAAAAGTAGAAGTAACCTTACAATTCATCACTGAATGAATGGATAAACAAAATTTAGTATCATATGATGAAATATTACTGGACCATAAAAAAGGATGAGGTACTGATAATGTTACAATTAAGATAGACCTTGGATACACGTTAAGTAAAAGAAACCATTCACAATCATGGACACATGATTAATATGAGATGTTTACACCAGGCAATTCCATAGAGACAGAAAGTCAATTTGTGGTTCATTAGATGTAGTATGGATGGAAGGGTAGGAAGGTGACAGCTTAAGGGTACAGGACTTCTTTACATGGTGATAAAAATATAATTGATCCTGGTGATGGTTGCACAATTCTGTGAATACACTAATAAGTATCACTGAATTGTTCATTTTATGTGTGTGAGTTGTAGCAGTATTAAATTATAATTGATAAACTTGTTACAAAGAAAAAGAAGAAAGTATGGCATTTGTGGGGGTGAATACAGAGGTCAGTGGGAAGAAAGAGATTCACACAAATTTCTCCAAGTGATTTTTGATAAAGGTGTAAAGGCAATACAAATGGAGCAACACAGACTTTCCCAAAAATGACACCATAGCAACCAGGCTTCAATAGGTAAAAAAAAAAACTTCATTCTAAGCTTCAACTACACATGAAAACTAACCTCAAAGAGAACATCAACTTAAAAACTCATGACACTTTTAGGAAGTTAAAAAAATTTAAGATTTAGAGATTTGCAAAGAATTCTGGAATTGACATCAAAAGGACAACTTCCAAAGTAAAAAGTGATAAATTAGACTTGACCAAAATTAAAATTTTTTATTCTGTTAAGAGGACAGAAAACCAGAGAAAGTATTTGCAAGCCACAGATCCAACAAAGGACTGGTATCTAGAATACATTAAGTATTCTCAAAACTCAACAGTAAAAAAAAATATTCAATTAGAAACTGGGCAAAATATCTGAAAAGACATTTTGCCAAAGATATACAGATGGCAACTAAGCACATGGAAAGATATTCAACATCATTAGTCTTGAGGGAAATGCAAATTAAAATCACAATGAAATACCATTACACACATATCAAAATGACTAAAATATAAAAAATGATGACAATGCCAAACACTGATGAGGAGGCAGGGAAACAGGATTAATTAATAGCTCGTGGGGATGTAAATTGGTCTAGTCACCCTTGAAAACAGTTTGGCAGTTTTCCTGAAGAACCAAACCTGCAAGCTCCTTATGACTCACTGATTGCACTCCTGGGCAGTTTTCCTAGAGAAATGAGACTTGTGTTCAAACAAAACTTATACCTAAATATTTACAGGAGCTTTATTCACAATACCTAAAAACTGGAAGCAGCAAGATATCTTTCATTGCATGAATAGCTAAGCACGTTTTGACCATTCCATACCAGCAATAAAGCAAAACAAACTATTGATCCAACCTGGATGAATTTCCAAAGAATCATGCTAAGTAGAGAAAAACCTGTCCTAAAAGTCTGCATACTATATGATTCCGTTTATGTAACATTCTTTTTGTCAAGGTAATCAATTCCTTGTTTTTATCTATATTTTATATTTTATTTATATTTTATCTATACTTTCTAAAGACAGTGAATTCATATTATTCACAGTAGTCACATTCCATAAAGTCACTGTAAACACTAAATTACTGATTCACTGCTCCAGGGGAAGTACAGGGTCATGTGCTTGTGAGTCTCTGTGGTCATAAGGTTTTCATCAACTGATCATATATCACCTTGTTTTATGTGTGTTTCTGTTTTCTTTTTTTTTTTGAGACTAGGTCTTGCTATTTTTCCTGTGGAACCACAGGCTCTCCTTGCCCGGGATACCACAGACTCAAGCAATCCCCAGCCTCAGCTTCCCAGGTAGCTGGGATGACAGGCGCGTGCCACCACGCCCAGCTATTTTTTTGGAACTAGGTCTCGCTACGGGCCCCAGGCGGGACTCGAACCGTGATCCCTAGCCCCGGACGCTTCATAGGCTGAAACTTACAAGCACGAGCCACCGTGCCCGGCCTTGTTTCTGTTTTCTTAAGAAAAGCTTTATTGAGGTATGACTGACATACCAAAACTGACCTATTTAGTGTATACAATTTGATGAATTTGGACACATGCATATATCTGTGAAATAAAAAATTATAATTAATTAATTAGTAATAAAGTAAATAATAAATATATTTATTGTCTCCAAAATTTCACATAATATTCTTAAAATGACACAATTATAGAAATGGAAAACACATTAGTGGTGGCAAGGGATTCAGAAGGCTGGGATGGGAGAAAGGCCAATATGAGGGGCCTCTGGGGTGATTTTCTGACTCCTAACTGTCTCAATGTCAATATCTGGGGTGTTGATGTTGTACTATATTTTGGCAAGATGTAAATAACTGGATAAAAGTGGATAAAGAGGATACAGAAATCTCTGTACCACTTCTTACAACTGCATGTAAATCTACAATTATTTCAAAAGGTTTAACTGAAAAAAACAAAGTTAATAAAGAATTATGGGTGTACATTAAAGACTCTAAAGTAACCATCAATACATTGAAAAGACACCACTAAAAATTCCAATGATACAAATAAATTAAATCATAAAACTCTGAGCTACAAGAAAGCAGAATAAGAGAGGGAATATTGACAAATTTTGAAGAAATAGACAAATCCACAACTGTATCTGCAGATTTTAACATTTCCCTCAGAAAATGGTAGAACAAGTGGGGAGAAAAGATACAAGGACATAAGCGATTTGAACATTATCAACTGCCTGACAAAATCCATTTGTAGAATACCCCCATCTCTATCGTTAGAATACATATTCTTCTCAAGAACACAAGGAACATTTACCAAGACAGACCCAGTGCTGGGCCACAAAACAAACGGCCAAGCTTTTAATGGATTGGGGCAGAGAGCTTAGGGTGATCCTTTCAGGCAAGAAATGTTGGGTCCAACCTGTGAGGGCAGAGAGGTAGTAGAGTAGATAGTCCCCCATCAGTAACTCAACAGGTAGGTTAAGAGAGAGCGAGCAATCAAAGGAAATTGCAAGGTTGCTGGCTTGGCAGTTAGGGTGGCAGGGGTGAAATCTCACTTA
Source organism: Uropsilus gracilis (assembly GCA_004024945.1). Classification (NCBI taxonomy): domain Eukaryota; kingdom Metazoa; phylum Chordata; class Mammalia; order Eulipotyphla; family Talpidae; genus Uropsilus; species Uropsilus gracilis. Next base: position 103,441 of record PVHY01001060.1, on the reverse strand, counting down.
CCAAAATAGGGGTTGGCGGTAGGAAATGCCAAACCTTTTGACAGGAATCTGGGTGACTGATTTTAGAGAAGAGGTAGAGGAATGATGCTAGAAATGGAATCCCAGGAAACACCTGCATTTCAGGAGTAAGCACAGGGAGAAACAGCCCACAGAAGTAGGAGAGAAAGGAGAGGGAGTTCTGAGAAGAAAGAAATGATTGAAAGTATCGAATGCCACTGAGAGGCCTAGCACTGAGGCAGCAACAAACCCCTCATGGATTCTGAGTATTTAGCAATGGGGGATCATGGTTGTTTTGACGGCATTTATTCCCTGTCAGTTAACCTGTGTGACAGGGATAATCTCATTAAGCTCACTGAGTTAAGAATTGAATTAAATAGTAGATGTGGCAGTACCACATCTAGCACAAAGTAGATAATCAAAACATCTGATCGGAAGGTGTTACTTGAGAGGGGGTAGCAATGCAGATATGGAGTTAGGCATCCTTCAGAGCAGGTTTGTGGGTGGGTTGACAATCGTGTCAGTTCTGAGTACATGTTAAGTGCTCAGTAATTGGTAGCTATATTGCTGTTATTGCTATACGCTGTTATCACCTTCCAATACCCTTCCTATTGTTGGAAGGTGGGAAGTTGGTGTCTCATTGCTACAGGTAGGGGTCTTATACCAGACAAGAGAAGGGCTTGAGCACTAGATGACACTGATAATACTTACATGCCAGGCCACCCAAGGGACCAATTCACATGGCACACCTGTCTCCCTCATGCCAACACTGTCATCCCAGAACAATAGGAATTTCAATCACAAGAAACTTTAAATCACAGGTAAGGCAAAGTGCCAAGATACTCACAAGGAAGGTAACTTGCCAACACTTCACTCTGTTCATCTGGAAAATGATATCCTGGGTCTGGTTATCTGGCAGGGTTATGCAGCAACTGATCTCATTATTGCCAACAGAAAGGACAGTCCCACAGCTGGGTTCCGGGTAGTCACAGGTGCAAGGGTCCAGCTGCATATATCCATAGTGTCGTACCTCCTGTGAAAGCTCCAAAAACTGTTCCAAGAAAGCAGGGGTGGGGGTGGGGAGTGGGAAGAAAGAAACAAAAGACCACTTGACAAAGAAGAAAACCACATGTCAGAAGTTATTACCCTTCTCATAGAACACAGGGTGCTGAGCCCTAGTGAAAGCTCTTGTTCTTTCCCAGGCATTATGAAGCAAGATCACGCCCCTTTGACGCCCTCTCTGACAGTAAGGCCTAGGCAAGTTCAAATGTGTCCTGTTCACTCCTGTGTCCCTGCTCCTGCTACAGCACTTGGTACTCAGTAGGAAAATACTTGATGCGAGAATTATGAAGAGTGGAGTGAATCAAAGACATGAGTAAATGTAATTCCATCTCAACAGATAACAATGTGATACATGCCCCAAAATGTACATTCAAAATGTCAGCTTTAAAAAATCTGAGAGATCTATGTAGGAGAAAAGCTGTTCACTTACAGGCAGCTGTTGTGATACTGTGAAAGAAACGAGATTCTGGAAATGCCAATGATACATGAGAGCATGTGCCAGTTTCCAAATTTCCAAGGGAACCCACATGTGTGATCTCAGTGTAGCTTTTCCCTGTGCTCCTGACACAAGGTGTCAGAGGTCTGAGGACAGAGGTGAGGTATAGTTCACACAACCCTGTCCTGACATTCTGACATCCAACCAGGACTTCTCATTATTTCACAGTGTCATGATTACCAACTGCATTTCGCTGAATTGATAGCAGTTTGGGGACTTCCACTTTGTTCACCCAGCTTTCACCACAGTCCTGCCCCATAGTCTTCTCACTATAATGTATGACACACAAGTGCCTGACAGAACAAACTGGAACCCTTCACTGTCACACACAGTCAAATCAAAAGAAGTCCGCCCATGACAACCTGACTCTTTATCTTCCCATGGTCCCCATGAAGTGCCCTCCAATCAAGTGAAACGTGTGGAAACATAGGTAGTGAGGGACAGCCAGTCCCAGGACAAGGAGGGAGAGGTCTCGAGGCTGAGTGGCTCCCCAGCCACATGTTGTAACAGTTGGTGGTTGCTGAAGCCCACACATTTAGCCTAGGAGATATAACCAGCAGGCAGACCCCCAGCCAGTTCAGTGGAAATGACAAGGAGAAACAGACTGTGATGTAAGTGCACCAGGGTGAGGCAGAGCAGAGCAACCGTGGCATAGAGCATGGTGACATGCTGTTGGTACAAAAGTTTCTCTTTGATCTAAGGTAAAAATACTTTTTTATTTTATCCTTTTTTAGCACTTTTTAAAAATGTAATATAGCACTGGCTGTCAGGCTCTTAAACAAGAGATGAAAGTGTTTAATTAGAAGTTAAACTCCATTTACCAGGAAAGTTCATGAATAAGTAACTTGCTTCAAAACACTATTGGTACTTGCCATCCCACAAGGGGGTTATTACTGACAATATGAAAACTAGAAGACAGGAATCTGCAAGGATTATCTGCTTGAAAATTAGTTCAAAGAAGACAGAATCTGAGAGAAGATAATTTAGCATGTATAACTAAATTATACATACCTGTAGAAGGTATGTTTGCATATTTTCATTTTGATTAGGGCTCAGAAAATATTTCTGTAAATAATTATATAAATATTTTCTGCTTTCAGGTATATGATCTCATTAAGCCACTACCACTGCTGTTCTAGAACAAAAGCTGCTTTAGGCAATACTGCCAAGAGAATGGCTGTGATTGTGTGGCAATAAAACTTTATTTACAAAAACTGTGACCACACGCTGTAATGAGACTGTCACTTATTCAGGCCAAACTCCTACTCCTTTAAATTAATGTCACATATTCCAAGTTTTCTTGAACATATACACAAAGAAAAGTAAGTAGTTAATGTATCAACGCCACTAGGAGGAAAAGAACTTCACAAGCAAATAAGGCTGGCTTTCTCTCTCAGTAATCTCAGGTGCTTTATGAGAAAATAAATAAGTTTAAATAATCACTGAATTTTTTATCATCTAATTTACATACTTAAAGTTTCTTAAAGAACAAATAGTACAATAAACACTCATCACAGAAAATAAAATGTGTTTTGTGGCAAAAATACAAATATTAATTTTGGTAGAGGATAGCAGAATGATAAAAAGAATATTCTTACTAAATTAAGACATTTATAGAACAGAAACACTGAGAGTTTGTAATTATATCCAAAGTAGCAGCAGTGGTTTATCTAAATAGAAGTAGCAAATGTCAAAATTTGCTAATACCCAGAGAACTTGAACTCCCAGTTTTGTGATACAGCAGTGGTAGAATACCAAGGGGTGGGGGAGGGGCAATGGTTACAACATGGGAACATGCTGGCATTCTTCCTTCCTTCCCCTTCACTCAACTACCTCCCTTCTTTTCTGTCCATTGACTGAAAATTTTAAAATACCTGAACTTTGCAGGAATTACTTTTTGCAAGAAAACTATAATGAAGTTTTCTCATTTTGCTCGCATTTGTTCAAAATCTGTGCTCTAGCAGTGAGCCCTGGCAAAGAATAAAAAAGACAAAACAATGAATCAGGCCATTTCTTCTGTTCAAACATGTCTCATTTCTCAGACTCACGTACACTGCTTGGAGACAGGGGATGTGGGAGTTGCTTCCGCCCTTACAGAAGCTTTAAAAGTGGTCCATTGGCCATATACCCCAAGGAATAACAGAACACACACTGTAAGACAGAGGATGCTGTCTGTCGTGTTCAGGAACCTTCAGCCAGAGACCACACAGGTGTTGGGAAAACACAGGGTTTGTATAAATTAGACACATCCTGGGTCTCATGACACTCCCTGCCAAAGTGATTTATAGCAGCAGAAGCTGGAAGCAACCTGAAATTGGTTAGCTAAAAGAAAACATGACCCTAAAATGGAATAATCTGTGGCCATTAAAAATAATGTTAATGGCCTATATTAACTGACTTGGCAGAGGACTTACTATATAGCTGTTTTCATAATCTTATGATGTAATAAGTTGTTATTGATTTTATAATCAGAAAATGATGAAGGCATTCTCATTTTTTAAATAGAATCCCATTTTCAGTATTTGATGGGTTATAAATTATAGAAGCAGCTCAATTCCAATATGTTGTCTTAATCCCCTTCCAAGGGATTTCTCTTGGTACAATAGTTGACGCACCTTTGCCTGGTTGTCTTCTTTCTGGAGAGCTTCTAATTTCTGCCTCTGTGCCTGTGTGGGTTTGGCCCATTCTTTTTCAATGTCTTGCAATGCCTTAAAACAGCATAAGTTGTAAAATTAGCAAACTTAGCAGGAATGAATCAATCTGACAAAAGCACACTTGCCTAATGAACACAGTAGACGTATGTAAGGATTTAGCATGTTATAAAGATTATTTTTAAAATTAGTGGGTGTAGGAAGAGACTGTTCAATGATTTGGGGACAACTGGCAGCACTTAGAAAGGAAAGGAAAGCTAAATCTTTTCCCATACCATCTGATCAAATAAATCCAGATAGATAAAAGATCTTGAAATGCAAGATAAATAAACAAGTAAATAAACCAGTGGAAAAAATTTTAATCTGACCTTGAGGTAGGGAATATATTTGTAGAAGGCTATATAAAGACAATACACAACAAAGGAATATATAGTTACATGGAAATATAAAATTTTGTACATAAAACCACCAAGAACAAAACTATGAACAAATGACAAGCCAGGGAAAATGCTTGTATCATATATGGCAAAGAGTAATATTATTCATATAAAGCAAAAGGAAAAATATGAGCATCCCTAATAGGCAATTGGACAAAGCTGATATATCAGTAACAACAAAAAAGGCTCTTGAATGACAAATTTGTTTTCAAAGACAAAAGCCTCACTAGCAATCAGTTTTTTGCCCCTCAACCTGGCCAAGATTAATATACACTTTCCATATATACTATTCAGAGATGAAAAGGGCTTGGGGAAACAGGAAGTCTCATATAGAACTTGTGGGCTTTAAATTGGTACAAATTTATGGTGAGAATTTGATATAAATCTAAAATCACCTACAAGAATAATAATCATAGGTTTGGAGGAAATGTGTTAACAAGGCTGTTATTACTATTACTTGTACTGTTGAAAAATTTCAACTTTTTAATAGAGGCAAACACACATCTAGTGCTTACTATGTCAGGCTTGTATTAAATCAAAAATCAATCTTGAGATCCACCATATGGACTAGATGCTATTATGAAGTGTCCCCAAGCTAGTGATTGGGTATGACCAAATAATAGGCTACACTAACACTAAAAATTATACAGAATATTTAACAGCAGGAGAAAAGTGTGTGGTGAGAAGTATGTCAAGTTACAAAATTAAGACACTGATTTTTTTTGTCCCCCCTTCCGCTGCCAAGGCACTGATTTTACAATACTAATAAATATATTTTTATGAAAGTTTAGGCCAGATGCAATGGTGTGTGCCTTTAATCCCAGCCGAGGCTGAGGCTAGGAATCGCTTGAGTCCCTGGGTTTCTGAGACACACCCCAGGCAACATAGCGAGACCCAGTCTCAAAAAATTAGCTGGGCATGGTGACGAGTGCCTGTAACCCCAGCTATCTGGGAGGCTGAGGCTGGGGATCACCTGAGTACACAGGATCCCAGATTCGATACGGGATCTGGACTACTCAGATATGATCCCGGATCAGGACTACCCTGGGCAACAGAGCGAGACCTAGTCTCAAAATAAAAAATAATTAAAAAAATTAAAAACTGAGTTATGAGTCAAGCAAATAGATATACATATAAATGAAATAAATACAGATAAACACCAAAAACACAAGAGTTTAAATGTATGACTAAGATTTGAGGTGACGTTTACCTTTGTTTTTGAGCACTGCCCTATTTGCAATCTTTTTATTAGATGAAAACAAATTTTACAATTAAAAAAACTAAAAATATAGACATTGCTGGACCACATTTGCTGAGCTTTGGATAACTGTCACCAGCAAGTGGTCCTGTGCCAAGGACATTTGATTTCTCAGCTGTTTCCTAGACCACACTGCAGATTAAGCAGAGCAGCACTGGGCTTGAAAGCAGGAATCTGAAGAAACTGTCCCCTCGACCATCTTTTTTTTTAATTAATTAAATTTTATTTATATATAAATTTCACATCTTTGTGATCTCTGGGGTTCACCTCCCCCCACCCTCCCTGACTGTTCCCACCCTGTGTCCCCCCCCACCCCGAGTTGTGTACTTTAATTTGGTTGTTGGCTTGTTTTGACTTTTCTTCATGGCTTTTGTTTATCTTTCTCATGTCCCATATAATAGTGAAACCATTTGGTTTCTTTTTCTTTTTGTTTCTGCTAATATGATTTCTTCTAAGTCCGTCTATGTTATCATAAAATCATCCAATTTGTCATTTTTAATTGATGAATAATATTCCATCGTGTATAAATACCACAACGTTTTCATCCAGTCATCTCTTTTGAGACATTTCAGTTGCTTACATGTCCTTGCAATTATAAATAGTGCTGCAATGAACATCCGAGCACAGGTGTCCCTTTGTACAAGCATTGAAGTCTCCTTTGGGTAGATTCCCAAGAGAGCAATTGCTGGGTCAAATGGTAGTTCCATTTTCATTATTTTGAGGGTCCTCCATAGAAGCCCACAGCTTTCCATAGAAGTTGGACCAGTTTACATTCCCACCAGCAGTGTGTGTTCCCTTCTCTACACATCCTCGCCAGCACTTGTTGTTACCCGTGTTTTTGGATGTGGGCTATTCTCATTGAGATTTTGATTTGCATTTCCCTGATTGCTAGTGATGTTGAACATTTTTTCATGTGTCTGTTGGCCATTTGTATTTCCTCTTTGGAGAAGTGTCTTTTAAATTCTTCTCCCCATTTTTTAACTGGGTTTTTCTTTTTTTCATTTCTTTTTCTTGAGACACCGTCTCGCTATTTTTCCCTGTAGAACCGCAGGCTCACGTTGCCCAGCATACCACAGACTCAAGCAATCGCTAGCCTCAGTTTCCCAGGTAGCTGGGATTACAGGTGCATGCCACCACACCCAGTTATATTTTTTTGAAATTAGATCTCACTACATGCCCCCAGAGGGACTCAAACCGTGATCCCTGGCCCTGGCTTCCTTTGCTGCCGTTTACAGGCATGCACCACCATGCCTGGCTAACTGGATTTTTTACTTTGTCTTTGTTAAGCTGTGTGAGTTCTTTGTGGATCTTTATCAGACCCTTATCACTTGTATGGAGGGTAAAAATTTTTTTCATTCAGTTGGATTTTTTTTCTCTGTTGTCTCTTTTGCTGTACAGAAACTTTTTAGTTTGATGTAGTCCCAGCTGTTTGTTTTCCTTGATTTTTTTCCCATTTTTTTACCTGTTAGAAATGTATCCAGAAATGAATTTCTAGATTGTAACTCTTGGAGGGTTTTGCCCACGTTTTCCTCTATGTATATTATGGTTTTTGATCTTATATCCAAGTCTTTTATCTATTTTGAGGTGATTTTAGTACACGATGTGAAGGAGTTGTTTTAGTCCATTTTTTGGCATGTTTTGGACCAGTTTTCCCAGCACCATTTATTGAAGAGGCTGTCCTTGTTCCAGTGTAAGTTTTTCACTCCTTTGTCGAAGATTAGCTGACTATACATGTGTGGTTTTATTTCTGTGGTTTCAATTCTGTTCCATTGATCTGATTGCCTGTTTTTGTACCAATACCAAGCTGTTTTAATTACTGTGGCTTTGTAGTATAGTTTGAACTATGGAATTGTAATACCTCCATTCTCCTTTTTTTTGGTCAGAAGGGTTTTGGATATTCGAGATCTTTTGTTATTTCATATGAATTTCTGTAATTTTTGTTCTAACACGTTAAAGAATATCATTGGGATTTTTATAGGGAGTGCATTAAATCTGTAGATTGCTTTTGGTAGGATAGTCATTTTGATGTTAATTCTTCCAAGCCATGAGCAGGGAATGTCTTCCTTAAGTTTTCTTCTGTCTCTTTTAGCGGTGTTTTAAAATTTTCTTTGTATAGTTCTTCTACATGTTTTGTTAGGTTTATTCCCAAGTATTTAATTTTTTTTGGTGCGATGGTAAAAGGGATGGTTTTTCTGATTTTTTCTTCCTCTATTTGGCTTTTTGCATATAGGAAAGCTACCAACTTTTGCGTGTTGATTTAGTATCTGGCTACCTTACTGAACTGGTTTATTATTTCAGGTAGTTTTTCTATGGATTTTTTTGGGTTCTCTATATAGAGAATCATGTCATCTGCATATAATGATAGTTCCAGTTCCTCTTTTCCTATTTGTATCCCTTTATGTCTTTCTCTTGCCTTATTGCCCTAGCTCCCTCGTCCATCTTAAGAGGATTCTTAAGAAGCTCTAGGCTCCTTTCTCTGTGCTCTTCCTTTCACATTTTGGCACTGACTTCCCTTCCCCTTTATCCAGCCACGTCCTCAGGAGGCTCTGGTATTAGCTGTCCATCTCATTAGCTGCCCAGGCTCATCCTGTGCTAGGAAGGCATTCACATTGGTCTTCAGCCAGATGGACAAGGGACCTGTGCTCCTGTCTGATGCCTTCATGCAGCCAACACTCAAAAATCTTTGTCAATTACCAGGAGGCACTGACATTAATCTTACTCTGAATGTAAGTCTAAGTGTTATATCCATTGGTGATATTTGCAGGTTGTGCTTTATCTCCAAGGGAAGAAGAGAAAGCTCAGTAAATAGTTGAAACTGCTGTTTAGGTTGGGGAAGAAAGAAAACGAGTTTAGAGAAGAAAGGTGACATTTGTTGAAAACCTGTTTTACAAAGGTTTTCTTCCTGGCACTTCCAAACTATGCATCCTGTGGGATAGGAACATTAACCCCATTTAACAGGTGGATAAAATGAGACCCTGAGAGATTATGATTTTTAAAAAAATCCAACAAATTAGTGGCAAGACTGAACTGGATGTTTACTGAGCCCTGCTACCCTTGTTCATTCTATGGGAAGAACTCAGTAATTCCTTCTCACCATGTTGGCAGGGATCACTAAGGTTTTCTTCTTGTAGTCAAACGGTATCAAAACTGAATCTAGATATGGAGTCAACATAGGCGTGGAAAACTAATCTCCTCCTATCTTGAATGTTAGCAAGGACATGGGCAATGATGTCTAAGAGAAGGCACAGTTACATGAAACAGCGGTGGGGGCAGTGGCAATCACAGATACATCAGGGGTGAATAGGGTCCTGGGGTCCAGACACACAGTCTTAAATGTCCTGCACCAGAGAATATACTTTTGTTTCTCTACCCTTGAAAAGATTTGAGCCTGACTATGTTCACAAGTCATCACTCAGACACATTATATACAGCCCCTCACATTAGATAAAGACTGAATCAATTTTTGACAGATGTCTGCTCAGTTATACGGCACCCTGCAGACTGGTCAGTGGAGACTTCAACAGGAGTTAATTTTTAAAACTGATTGAAGATACAAGGCATGGTTTTCATGAACTTCAGTCACACATACTTCAGAGCCAGCTATAGAGAATATGGGGCAAGAAATGGAGAGCGCACCCTCCTAAGCACAGATAAGATGTCTCTGTCCTGGCTCAGTGAGGCAGGCCAAAGCAAGGTCAGGGGTGTGTAAGCAGGTTGGACCCTGCACAGGGGTCCCTCGCCCAGGGGGTGCTGGAGAGTGGAGTCAGCCCATGCTCTCCCTACCACACCACAGGCTCTGACATGGGGCCAGGCCCCCTTGGAGGAAGTGGCACCCTTTTCTAATTTGCACAGTTACTTTAGTGCTCACGGGTGGTCCTGGCCAAAGCACAGACCCAGAGCCAACCACACCATGAATATTTTTTGAGAAAACCCAGAAATCTGTACTATCGTACTGCTCTCTCATTTTATTGTCACCAAAGTGTTTCAAAATGGCTAGAAAGGAAACACTGTAAGGGTCTAGTTGGTTCCTGAGATACTACTGGGCGGTAGAAATATCTGCTTCAGAAAAATCAAATCCTTCATAGCTAATAAGGATACTACCGGACCTATGATAGAAGAACTCAGAAGAACTTCTGCACTGGCTTTATTAAAGGATGATTGCTTCCCACTCATGTGCATATCCAGGCATCCAGGACAGTCTCTGACCTTGGCCATGGAGTCTGGTTAACAAGATATACACATGAATGGTATTTATGAGGCTGGGTGAGAGTCTTCCCCACATGAGTCTAGGGGAAGGAAAGGAGGCCAAACCCAAAATGTACTTAACAGTGGATTGGGGATTAGGGCAGGCTGGACCAACTACATGATTTATTTGGCCTAGCATAATATGGGCCACATATCCTAAAATTATGAATTCCCAGAAGGTAATGATAAAGCATGAAATAAACCTGAGCCTTTTGCTAGCTCTGGGGGCAGGTGTGCTATCTGCTGCCACAGGGTAAAAGAAGAAAATATTACAGTGAGATTCAGGGGGCATGTGTACTTTACATTATCAAGGATAATTTAGCCTTTCTAGGCTTATGTAAATTAGCCAAGGTGGTGGGGCTGTCAGCTGCAGATTCAGAGAAAGGTGGTTAAAATTATTTTCTCTCTAATCTTGTGCTTCTTTTTTTATTTTCATATTTTTATTGTAGTAAAGTATACATAACATTTTAACTACTTGGGAAATGAACAATTCATCGACATTAAAAACATGAATAGTATTAAGCTACCCTCACATTGTCTATCCCTAAAACCGTGTCCATCAGCCCCAGCGAGCATTCTGCTCCCATGATCGGCAGTTGGTCGCCTTCCCAGACCCCCTGCTCGCCTCTCCTTAGTTCTGTCTCTATGAATTTGCCTGCTCTGGGTCTGAAGGTAGAAATCTTAATCACTGCACATCTTTCCCAGTGATTTTGCGGCCAATAATGTGCTCTCCTGACAGTTCTTGGTTACCCTCACCTGCATGTAGATCAGGTGCACAGCTGCTCTGCAGTCCATCAGCATAGCATCCAGGGACGGATCCAAGTACCTGTGTGATTCAGGGGGTTCATCCCTGACAGGGTGCAGGACATGCCTAGGAGCTAGTCTTCTCTGCCCTTGGAGCCAAGATCCCTAACCGTCACCCCTCTAAATGCCTTGCTTGCCACTGTCCCTCCACCCCTTCTGCTTCTTATTTTCTTTACACAGTAAGTTCTTGCCTGATGGACTCAGAGGAAATTGCAAAAAATAAATAAATAAAATAAGCTTTAGGTGAACGGTGTGCAGGTCTGTACACACTCAGGCCCACTCTCGAGCCCCAGGTCCTGTGTGCCCTTTCCCTTCCCCCACAACACCTGGCATATCCACTTGCACCAGGCTGCCCTCATCTCCTGCCTGAGCTGCTCCACTAACCTTCTTACCAGGCTTTCTGCCCCTTGAAGATCTTCCCTCCAACTCATGCACAACTTTCTAGCCAGGTGGTCTTTCCCAAGGAATCATTCAGAGCCCCATAGTCCCAGGAGTCAGATCATTTGTCCTGTTTGCTTCCAAGGTCCTTCATGGGACCACTTCTGCTTTCCTGGCCAGTTCTCTCTTATCCTCCCCCCACACCCTTCTTTCCAACCACATGGAAGTTTGGTGCTCCAGCGAGCTAATGACACAGTTAAAAAAACTACTATTCCTAGATTTCAAACTGCCTTCTTTAAAGCTTCTGAGATCAGATTACAGAAAAATTGGGCAGGGGAGAGTTCAACAGATGAATCACACCTGCTTGTACCTACAATAAATCCCTTCAATTAAAGCATGAATTCATTCCAAAGCAAACCCACAGCCAGTGACTCCTCCCTTACACCTGTCTAAATCCTCATCATCAGTCCCGGTTTCCCAAGCCTTCCCTTAATAGCCACCATCCTGGTGACAATGGCTCTCAAACACTTATTTGAGGCCAATAGAAGTTGTCTTCAACATTCTACTCCTCAGGACAAAAGTTGTCCTCTCCCTCCACCTGCCATGTCCTGGCTCTGGCTCTTGCCAGCTGTTGGCCGATGGGCCGGCCATGGTGAGACCATCAAGTTCTGCTCAGTGATCCTACAAGTCTTCAAAGACCTACGGTTCACCCACCACTTTCTGAGTCCAAGCTGGCAGTTTTCTACTTCAGAGCTTCGCAGGCTGACATGAGGGAGCTCAAAGTCTGCCAACTTTTTCTTGACTAGAAAAAAGGGAAAAAAGAGTCTTACTGGTTAAAACAGAACAGAGGTCTTAAAATGAGAAAATAAAGCATGGTGATTGGAAAGATGAAAATCCAAAAAAAAAATCTCACGCATTTGTATATAATGTTTACACTTCTGAGGTTCACTAAACATACATACATACACACACACACACACACACACACACACACACACAAGCTCCTCATGAAAGACCAGAGTGGAGCAGGGGGTGTCCTGCACCGTGAGACAAATGAAGGAACCATCATCAGTCTAGATAGGCAGCACAGTTTCCAACATACTCTACTTACAGTGGCCAACCTGACATCAAACCCCTTAACTTCCCATGCAGAACCCTTCCACACAGCTCATGGCATACATACAGCATGTATGTGCCTGGAGATGACAGATCCATCTGAGAAGTAAAGAACCTAAGCTCTCTAGAAATGTGCTGTCGAGACATGTGAAATGTTCATTGTTTCATTATCTCATTGCATCCTACTCTTTAAAAGTATCTAAGAACTTATTGGTAACATTCATATTTTGTAGTAAATGTTCCTGAACAGGAGAGGGGAGTTGGGATGAGTCCAGATTGCAGGAGTCTATGGTTCCACTTTCAGGGCTGTATGTGGCCAGCGGTCAGCAGCTGCTGGTCAGCAGCCGGGGAGCAGGGTGGAGTGGGCCCCACTGGAGACTTAAGACTGGGGAGGCACAGCGACTGCACTGCAGAGCAAGACTGTCTTGCTCCTGACCCTGCCGTCTCTCTGGGGGTGCGTATCGTCAACTCACCCTGGACACAGATGCAATGTCCCACCCCAGAGACTTTTGATTTGGGGGCTGAGAACAATCATCAGGACAACACACTGGGGAGTGCCCATGGGTGACACCACCTCAGCTGTGCCTCCTGCCTCTCCTGGACAGTTCCTATCCATACCTACCTACTCCACTCCTGGTTGCCCTGCATTCCCCCTCTCCTTACCAGAGAGCTTGCCCTCCTTGCAAAACTGAATGAGAAACAGGCCAAAGTATTCCAGGAGGTCCCGGCACAATCCAATTTTATGTGATGCCACCTGGAACCAAAGACAAGAGAAAGAGATGGGGTGAGGGAGGAATGAGGCGTGTCTAGCAGTACCCCTGTGATGTGCAGAATGTGACAGTGACTGTAAACACCAGTGCAAATTTTGTGCATTGAAAACAGACATTGAAAGAAATCATTTCTGAACCTAAAAACAGCATGTGTTCATTTTAGAAATTAAAAAATACATAGAAAAAAATGAAAATCCACACAGCTCAGCTGAGGCTGATGGTCCCTTGTGGGAGGTGTAGGTGTCTCCCAGATCGTTTTGGTCTGTGTTGTTCACTGGACAATAACGGTGGGTCACTGTCATTGGCCACAGCATCTGCCCTGTGATGTCTGCCCTGGATCCACACACAACGTGCCTGCCTGTGACAGATGCTAGGTGATCAGATGTTGGGAAAGGAGATGTTTCCACTATCAGGCTGGTATATAAAAAATGACCACCTTGGGCCGGGCATGGTGGCTCATGCTTGTAAGCTTCAGCCTATGAAGCGGCCGGGGCTAGGGATCGCAGTTCCAGTCCTGCCTGGGGCTGTAGCAAGACCTAGTTCCAAAAAAACTAGCTGGGCGTGGTGGTGCGCGCCTGTAATCCCAGCTACCTGGGAAGCCGAGGTTGGGGATTGCTTGAGTCTGTGGTACCCCGGGCAATGAGAGCCTGCGGTTCCATGGGCAAAAATAGCAAGACCTAGTCTCAAAAAATAAATAAATAAATAAATAAATAAATAAATAAATAAATAAAATAAAAATGACCACCTTGGACACCAGCCCTGCTTCTAGCTGACGTCACCTGTGACAGTCATGTATAGTTGACTAGCGTGTTTGCTCAGTGAATCCTGAGCTCCCAGGCACACGCTGCCCTCATTAGACTCCTCTTTGACCTTCACACCAAATGGCTTTCCCTTCTGTACCAGAGGTTTCATTTTTACCAACAAAGCATGAGGCTGTAAGCAGCTGACGTTTTACATCCACCCCTTCCCTTAGGAGGAACGTCTGCTGATTTGCCTCTCCATCTACCCAGATACACCCTCTCCAAGGCTGAGCCCCTGGGCGACTTCTGTGCACATGCCGTCTGCATCCACTCCATCTCTTCTGCAACATGGGAGGATTTACCTTCACAGTTCTGTGCTGAGCTGATGCTTTAACCACAGCTCCACAATTCTCAAGGTGGCAGCTGTACAAATACCAGGCTCAAAGGGGTAGTTTTCCTGTCAGAGATGTAGAAATTACCACATGAGGCGGTCTCGTTAGGTGGATGGTATGAGTGGGTGTTCTCAAAATAGCTTTGAAGAAAAGAGTAACCTGGGAACTTTTCACAGCTTTCACTCAACTTAACCTGCTCTCCTTTCTACTCACTCTCTTCCCCAGTCCCTTGCAAAAAAGCCCAAAACCCAAACACAGGGTGCATGTATATGTGTGTCTGCTATGAGGGAGCTGACTGGAAAGACATCTTTTTCTAGAGTGAATATGACCCATGTCCACTCAAATTAGATTTCTCTTGTCAACGGCTCATGCAGTGCGAACAGCAAGCCTCAACGTCAAAGCAGGGAGACAAGAGGGGAAAGGAGAACAGAGCAGCTGTTCTTAGTATTTAAGGAGAAACCCAAATGTCTTTGCTTTAGAGAAGTAAGGCATCAACAGAAAGAGACAGAGTAATATTACCCCTTACCAAATGTTAAGATGCTTCAAAACACAACCACCATCACCAAAACAAACAAACAAAAAACTATATTAATACAAGGGCATAAACAGGCAGAGATCTAGTTTGTTGCTGGTCTTTAAAGTATCCAAAGGGATGAAGGATGAGGTGGCTGGGAAAAGCAAAGAGAATGACAGAGCAGGCTAGAGAAGACACAGGCAATGGTTCTTAATTACAACATTTAAAAGATGTGTTTACAAAAACCAACTCAAAATAGATAAAAGACTTGGATGTAAGATTTGGAACCATAAAATATATAGAAGAAAACAAAGGCAAAATATTCCATGACCTATACTGCAGAAACATCTATACAAGCAAGGAAAATATAAATAGCTTGGGTTCTATTGAGCTAAAAAGCTTCTGCACAGCAAAAGAGACACTAACCAAAACAAAGAGACACCAACTGAATGGAAAAAAATTTTTGCACTCAACTGACAAGGGTCTGATATCAAAGATTACAAAGAACTCACACAACTTAACAAAAACTAAGTAACAAGCCCAGTCAAAAACTGGGGAGAAGAGATGAAAAGAGGAAATCCAAATGGCCAACAGGCATATGAAAAAATGCTCAACATCACTTATAATCACAGAATTGCACATGAAAACCACAATGAGATACCACCTCACACCAGTAAGAATGGCCCATATCAAAAAAAAAAAAAAGGGGGGGGTGGGGCAACAACAAATATTGGTTTGGATGTGTAGAAAAAGAATCACTTTTACACTGCTGATGGGAATGTAAACTGGTCCAGCCACTATGGAAAGCTATCTGGAGGGTCCTTAAGCTACTGAAAAGGAACTACCATTACATCCATTAATTCCATTTCTGGAAATCTATCCAAAGGGCACCAAAACACTAATTGAAAAGGACACCTGTACTTGGATGTTTATTGCAAAACCATTTACAATAGTTAGAATATAGAAACAACCCAAATGCCCCAAACAAACGAATGGGTCAGAAAGTTTTGGTATATTTAAACAATGGAATATTATTCAGCGATCAAAAAGACAAACTTAGGTCATTTACAGCAACATGGATGGAGCTAGAAGGAATCATGCTAGTGGAAATCAGCCAGAATGAAAAAGAGAAATACCAGCTGGTCTCACTTATATGTAAGATATAGGGAAAACAAAGGGACAAGAAAAAGTTAAAACTAACAAACTGACAGAACTAAAGCATACTGCAAGAGAGAGGGAAGCAGGGTGAAAATGGACAAGATTTGAACACAAGAGTTCAAATGATAGTTCACAGGTGACACAAAGTGGTGGGAGAACCTGAAGTATACAATGGGGTATATATGTGTGTGAGTGTGTGTGTGTGCAATAAAAAAAAAATTTAATGAAAGACATATTTATGAAAGCAAGAGAATTTCCCAGTCTGTGGAAAAGAATTCTGCCTGAACAAGTGCTCACTTTACTTAACTTGGTAACTACTTTGAGGTCAGAACCATCAGTTAAAGTTATCTGATGTTAATGACATCAGTGTGTTGGAAGCGAGACTGTGCATGTTTCTAAGAAGACAAATGTAGACTATTAGTTATTGGGAGAACAGGACAGAATAGATGGTATTCTCAAACCATTTGAGAAATAACTACAACTATTATTATCCATAGACCATAAATACTTCTACAATTAGACATTCTGTGGACAGGGTGACTTACCCAAGCTCAAACAGCTATAATATGCAAGCACCATAATACGAATCCAGCACTTGCCTTAACCCACATAGAGAAGACCCCAAGCACCCACCAGCAGCCACCATCTGGATAATGCAGCCGCCGCTGCAGATAATGTCCAGTCTCACTCTGACCAGCAGGTCAGTGTGTGAGGAACATGTGCAATGGTGATGATCTCAGGCAGGGCAAGTGCCCTCTAGATCTCCACAAATCCAGCCATTTCCAAACTCCCTTACATCCTGCGACTGTACCCCACATGACCTGCTGAGCCTGAGACAGCTAGTTTGTGGCCCTCACCCTCACTGTTGCCTCCTCCTCCGTCTGCCTCCTACATTGTAAGTCAGGAGGGCAATTTAGGGAACTGTGTTTGGAGCAGGGGGTGTTTCCTTGCTTGTTTTGTGTCAGTCCCTTCAAGCATTAAGCATCAAGGTAAGGTACTTTGATTCTTTTTTAAAGGGTCATTCTGGAAACTAGTCCAGGAGATTAACAGGGATAGAATCCCGGTGTCAAGTCTGGGTCCTGCTATAAAAATCCAGCTAATAAATGAGGGTTCAAAAGAGAGGGGCGGGAATGGCAAGGAAATAGAAGGGGGGCTTAAGAGAGGGAGTAGGTATTTTACCAATAGAATGTGGGGCAGAGGAGAAAAAGCCTCAGGTACTTCTCAGTGGACAGTCTCAGACACTAAGTGGCTGCCAGGTCAGCAGTAACAGGAACCAGGCAAAGCTTGAGGCAGGGTGTGTGCGGTGACTTTCATGGCGGAAAGGTGTAGACTAGTCATTCTTGGACTGGACTAAGATCTAGAGAGGGGTGTTTAATAATTCAGGGACACAAACTGCTCTTCCAGCACCAGGGACCAGTGGCTCGGAATGTCTGAGCTGGGAAGATGAACCGTGGCACAGGTTGCAAGCCACCACAATCAGGTAAGGTGGCCTTCAGAGCTGGGTCCAACAAGGACCCTTCCATTTGCTTCCCCCTCAGGTAACAGACACATGATCCTAGCTTTTGGTCCTAGAAGCTTTCTGTCTTTCTCCTGTTTATAACTTTTTACTCTCCCCTGTATATTTCCTTGAAGGATTAGCACTAAAGCCTGCAGGCCCGCTCTTGGGAGCAGCTTCGGCTGTGAGATGTGTCCCCTCCACAGGTAAGGCAGAGGGAGGCAAAGCAGGGGATGGTCACATCTGAAGGAGGGCAGGAGCTTTCTGGGTCTCGGCCTTGGAACCCTCACAGAATAACTGAAACTGGTCCACCAGACTCGGCATTAGACTGCCTAGCTTCCAGGGTCTTTCAGTCATGAAGAAATCATCTATTTTCTGCTGTCACCAGTCCACTGGCCTGTACCTGGGCTCCATCCTCCTTCCTGCTCCCACCCACAAGGCATCCTGTCATTATGCATTTGACATATTTGCAGGGCACATCCAGGGTGGGCTACAGGGAAATTAGCAGCCACAAACTGGACTTAAGCTCTGGAAAGTGGATGCCCACAGAGACAATAAAGCCAGAGAGGTGTAGAAGGACTGGCCACTCTCCTAGATGATGCCTGAGTGTCCACAGAGATGTCACCTAGACACCTATGGAAAGTAACCATCTCCTCATCCCAGTCTGAGGGGAGAATCTCCCAGACTGAGGGGAGAAACTCAAGCTCCAGAACTGAGTTTTGTTTACCTCAAGGACTCTCTCAGCAGTATCTGAAGTCAGCACTTCAACTTTAATAATCCTTCCGTCAGGCAGAAATATATCCAGAAAGGTTTTCTTGGCAGTGATGTTAAAGGTGTCCTGCAAGGAAAGGAAAGCACAATAAGCTTCCAAGCCTTCCAGTCACTCCGTTCAGGCAGGGAACAGGTTCCCAGGGCATCTAGTTCCCAGAGATTTGGGATGGGGGCGGTGACAAGATGGGTGGAGAAGAGCCAAGGAAAAGCATCCATCGGCAACTTGAATAATATCCAAATAAATGATAAAACATACATTTTAGGAAATAATCTTTTGATAAAATCATCCACCAGACCCTGGCTCTCAGATTTAACTCTCCCCCATTTTGAATGTTTCCAGGCATCCCTGAAAGTCCATGATAGGCAGAGATTTATGACTTTGCTACAACAAAAATTCTGACCAGACCATAAGACCTGTATAAGGGGCAAGTTGCTCGCCGGAGCTCATGTTGTACTAGACACCAGAAGACTAAGAGTTTAGGAGAGTGGTCACGAGATTGGGACAGGTACTCAGTTAGCAGAGACAGAGCCCAGGACGAGACATCGCCAGTGCTGCCCCAACAAGCTGGAGAGGGCATTGGCAACTGGGACAGGCTGTTCTCAGCCTCTCCCAAATGGAACCTTGTTGGCTCAAAGAGTTGCTCACCTCTGCAACACAGATTTGGTCACAGCTGTTCTCGTCTCAGTTTCTAAGATAAGATGAAACCCTAAAGCCTGCACACACCCACTGTTTTCCAGGAATTCAGTTTTCTTCCAGGCATTTAGGATGGCACTGGTTACCTCTCATCCTTGGGAGGACTGTGGAAAGACTCACTTTCTGTGTTCTGAGTCTACTACATAGCCAGACCATTATTAATACAGTTGGGGAAGAGAAATATTTGCCTAGATCACCTCCTCCTCAGTACCAGTTTTGGGGGGAAACTCTAGATGACCAATCAGAAGTTTATCTGGGGCTCATGAAGTTGGAATCAGGCGAATGTCTTTCCCCTCACCGGGAATCTCTCCCCTTTGCTTAGACTTCCTGCTTACCCCTGCCATTCACAGACAAAGGATATGAGGGCATCAGGTTGTGCAGTGAATGTGGGGTGGGGGATCCAAGAACTCTAACTGCCACTGCTTAGCCACCTCAAAAGGCTGGTCAGATTGGTGCCAGGCTTGTTTCTCCTAGTTTATTGTTATCAAAAAGCAAACTTTGACTTTCCATTTGAAACACTCCCCTCCTTAGAATTACTAAGTTTCATGATTCTGAAACTAAGTACTTTAGAAGAAAACAATCCACTGCTCTTCAAAAACACAAACAAAAACCCAGCACATGTTGGTGAATGTGTTACATCAATAAAGAGAGACAGCAGCTATACAGGATATCATTTATGAATGAAAATAAAGTCTGCACTTAGCATTAACATGTAGTGTTAGAGCATGGTATTGATCATTGTGCTCCATTATATACTCATGTAATTAATCTTTATAACAAATCCACTGAGTTATATGCACTTTTAAAACTTTTCTTACTCATGAGATCAAAGATCCCAAAGGTTAAATAACTTGCCTGCAGGTACACCACTAGATGGTGTCAGAGGCAGGATTCACGACCATATCCATGGGACACAGAGGCTGGGGCTCTAAATAGGGAGAACACACCTCCCTGCTGGTTCCTGGTTGAGGGAGCCACCCACATAGAGACAGCGTCTGCATCTCCCCCCAATACGTATGTCGGTGCCATAACCTTCTGTGGCTGTATGTGGAGATGAGGTCCTTGGGAGGTATGTGACTGGGGTTAGCAAGCTCATGTCTCTCATGATGGAACTAATGTCCTTATAAAATGTGACGCCAGAGA
This sequence comes from Uropsilus gracilis, assembly GCA_004024945.1. NCBI lineage: Eukaryota > Metazoa > Chordata > Mammalia > Eulipotyphla > Talpidae > Uropsilus > Uropsilus gracilis. The sequence goes on along the minus strand of PVHY01001060.1, from coordinate 83,320 downwards.
GCTGGCTGTACATACTGCATCCAGAAGAAAGTGGTTTCTGATCGTCTGCTGTTTGAACTGTCCAGTCTGATTTTGCTCTGGCAGACCATGCAGGTCAATACAAATGTCATAACTGTAGGGGTCCTTCCACTCGTGAAAGTAGCTCCATTTGAACAAGTTATAAGTCCATTATATTACCACCATAACACATGCATATGGTACCAGGCAGTCGGTCTCTGTCTATGTGACATGAATTTGCCATCTATTTGTCACTTTTCAAACAGTTCTGGGCTTTCCCCCATCATCACTGGCCTCAGTGTCAGCAAACACTGAACTACCTACTAAGTTTTCCCTCAAGTGCCCAAGTCTAGGACAAAACACACCCCAGCATCTTTTGTACTGCAAGGTCCTCCTTTTTTGTTTGTTTTCTTGTTTTATTTTGAGACTAGGTCTCACTATGTTGCCCCGGGTAGTCCCGAACCCATTGACTCAAGTGATTCCTAGCCTCAGCTTCCCAAGGCCGGGATTACAGGTGTGCGTCACCACACCTGGCTATTATTTTGAGACTAGGTCTTGCTGTGTTGCCTGGTGTGGTCTCAAACCCACTCTCAAGTGATTCCTAGCCTCAGCCTCCCAAGGCTGGGATTATAGGCTCATGCCACCATACCCGGCTGCAAAGCCCTCTTTTCTAGTCTCCTTGCTTCCCTTCTCCTTGCCCCTACCTACACCTTGCAAAGCATGCAATCAGAGAATTAATTTTTAAAGGCAAATGCAAAAATGTCCTTCTCTTACTTAAAATCCTTCAAGGTCTTTACACTGCTCATGGTGTAAATTTGCTGACACGAGGCCAGTCCTAGTACAGGGAAAATACTCTTTTTCTCTATTCCACTCACACCAACACTTCTTGGCACAGATTACCAGGAGTTAACAAGACCCCACAGGCTAAGTCTCAATCTCATAAGACTTGCCAACTAGATGCCATTAGCAAGTCCAGATCTCCTCCACTGCTAACCTACCGTTCAATTTTCCTGAGCCCCGACCCCATAACCCCCCAACAGTCTTTTGATTGTTCATTTAGACTTTCCCTCTTATAACCTGATACCTGAAGGAAGTGACCTGGCCTAGATGCAAAAATTCTAGCCACTACAAAGAGGTAACCTCACGCCCCACTCTCTTCTTACCCCCAACTGTTTTAGTGATGTTCTGGTTTGTGCAGTTGACTCAAAACACAGAAACAGCCAAATGGGAGAGATGCAGTGGGTCTTTGGAAGGCAGGATATGATTCTTTTAGAATCACTCTTAACAGTGATTCTTTTAGAATCACTCTTAGCTTTCTTAGCTGGGTGTGGTGGCGTGTGCCTGTAATCCAAGCGCTGGGAGGTAAGAGGCCAGGGATCATTTGAATTCATGGGTTTGAGACTACCCTGGGCAACATAGTGAGGTCTGGTCTTGAAAAAGCAGCTGAGCATGGTGATGGGCACCTGTAATCCCAGCTACCTGGGAGGCTGAGGCTGGGGATTGCTTGAGTTTGTGGGTTCAGGACTACCCCAGACAACATAGCAAGACCTAATCTCAAAAAACAAAACAAAACCCGCAGCATTCTTTTATGACCAAGTGCACATTTCTTTACAACAATGAGCACATTTTGCTTTGATAAAAAGTAAATAAATAGAAAAATCAGGGCCTTAGAGAATCTCTGTGAGATAAAGTGAGCACACAATAGAGAAAACCCTCCAGCTTACAGTGGTATTCAAGGAAGCAGTGGGTTCAATTGTTGTCACCTGAATCATGCTGAAATGTCAATAATTAATAAAATGTAAAAGCAATACAAAAACATTAGATGATGAGAAGAAAAAGTAGAGGACAGCATTGGAAACACAATTGGAAGGAATGTTAACTTGGTAGAGTTGGATTGTAGAAAAATGAGAGCTTAAATAAGCTCTCACCTTGATTAAGGGCAGATCAGGAATCAAAACACAATTCATACCAGTAAATGCATTACATTTCTCTTTAAGAAACTGCTAAATCCTCCAATACCATGAATTGCCTTAACATCTAAAATGTGTGTTCTTTCAAGTTGAATTTAACAGGCTGAAATTTTTTTTTAATTTCTCCAGGATGATCAATCAATGTGCTATACTGATATTCTGCTCGAAAGCACAGTGCCTATCACCCACTGTGCTGAATACCAGGGTTTCTTAGCAAGAAAATCCATACTTGGGTGCACTGAGCTCCAAACTCCCATCACACTTAAACAAGGGGCCCTGATCATTTCTTGGCAAGGAAAACATTCTCTTGAGAGTCACTCCCCAGAGCCCCACACGTGGCTACGCTGAGCAAAACTTCCCAAATACATAAGTGGCCTCTACCCACTCCTCCTACCCAAGCACACAAAAGCCACTCCACATAACCTTCTCAGCCTCCTTTCTCTCAAACACTTGTCCACGTGAGGCTCTAGGATACTACAGTTTAAGAGGCAGGAACATAAAAGGTCTCTAATCTAAAGATATTTGTTTTACCTTTTCAAAAATTCCTTCATAGCAAAGCTAATCACAAGACAAAATTCTAGATCATAATGAATCAAGGGAGTCTGGACATACAAAACGGGGGGGGGGGGGGGAGACTGGTGAGGGCAAGACAGGAGCATTACCACCACCCTAACATCCCAGGGCATGGAGGCTTGGGATTCAGGATTCCTGGGTAGGGACCCAGATCTTCAGCTGACTAGATACATAAACTTGGATAAGTTATTAATCTGATAAAAATGATACCATTAGCACTTCCCCCGACAAGTTGTAAACAATAACTGAGATTCCACAGGTAAAGACCCCGCACACATTAAATGGCTGGTTGGTGGGGTCACCCTCTTTTGTTAGTGTGACTTGCCTTGCTCACCCTCAAAGGACTGTCCCCTCCAAAGGGCTCCTGGCCAGCTGCATGCACTCACATCTCTAATACTGTGTGTCCTTGCCCAGATACAGGGAGATATTCTTGTCCCTACTGGGCCCTAGGGAGTCAGACCTATGAACATGTGACTATTTGGCAATAACCTTGGAAAATGCAGGCCAAGTGCTTATGTGATGCAATGAAAATATCCAGGTGAGGGCTGTAAAATGAGGAATGCTGGAAAGTGCCTCATCCTGGTTCCTGGGGCTCCTGTGGGGTCTGGCAAATCCACATATCACCAGCGTGCATTCTGGTCCTCTCTGCAAGAGCTATCTTGCTGCAAACTCAGCCAGTCGGTTCTGTTCCTACACTGACTGCGCCTATTTACTGCCAAGTGATCAGTGTGAAAGGACACCTAGAAGGTGTTCAGTAGAAGCATCTACTGATATGTGGAGTAGAATCAAGTCCCAGTAATAAGGGCTTATGGTTTCCCTTTCATAATATCAGTTTTGAGTCTCCCAGACTCTACATATTATGAGGTTTGTTATTTCCTTCCCCTGGGGAAGAAAAAGTCAGAGTATAATTGTCTCTCCCTGCCCACCCTACAAAACTTCAAATACCATCCAAGATGCTGCTTCCACCATGGCGCCACCATTACCCTCAGACACATTCTTACTGCAGCAATGCCCTCCAGGCCTCTCTCACCAGGACACAGAGAAAATGATAATATCTAACTGCACACTGGGGCAGGTGGGCCTAGACATGTCATCTTTGTGAAAAACAGCTTCCCAGAAAAAAAAGGGACCAGTACTGGTCACAGCAATAAATGCCTCAGAAGTGTTACTCAGTGCCACATGACACTAAGAGTGCTTTAAAAGCACTGAGTTGTTTAGCCAAGTGCAGTGGCATGCACCTGTAATCCAAGTGCTGGGAGGCAAGAGGCCAGGGATCACTTGAGTTTGTGGTTTGAGACTACCCTAAGAAACATAGCAAGACCTGGTCTTGAAAAAGCAGCCGGGCACGGTGGCAGGCACCTGTAATCCCAGGTACTGGGAGGCTGAGGCTGGGGATTGCTTGAGTCTGTGGAATTGAGACTACCCCGGACAACATAGCTAGACCTAGTCTCTAAAAAAAAAGGCAATGACTTGTTTAAACCTCAGAATTACCTGTTGGGATGGGAGCTAGTCACTCCATTTTACAGATGGGGAAAATGAGACACGAAGAGGCCAAGCACATTGACCCACTGACCAAAGGCAGACAGCTCAAATGTAGGGCAGCTGATCTTGGAACCCATGCCTTCTCACCACCAGGGCTGCACCCTGGATCAGAAGCCAGATCAGAGACTGCTGACCTTAGTCAGTAGGAGTGTAAAGGGCCAGATCACAGTAGGGGGACTGTGGCACACAGCTACACTGGCAGGCACGCTGGAAGGGCCTTCGGCAGGGAGCTAGTAAAAAAGTGTTGAGAAACCAGAGGCAAGATCTAGAAGTACAGCAGACATGTTCAAGTGACTCAGTGCCCAACACTGTGCAGTTTGCTCACAAAGCACTGGCCCTTTCAATGTTGAATGATTTCCTGCAAGGTGCTGGCAAAGGTCCGATGCAAAAGGCCTGGGAGAAAGAAGGAAGCAATGGGCCCAACAAAGGGTGAAGAGTACATACCTGAGACCTGAGGCCACTAAGCAGATGGGAACAGCTGCTGCATTAATGAAAATGTGGTTTCTCTGAACCAAGACCGCAAAAAAGAGACAAAGGCACCAAAAATGAAGAACAATCACAAAAGGATACACAGGTGAATTGGCAAAATTCATGGAAGAAATGAAGAGAAAAAGGAAGCCATGACAAAAGTGAAAATCTCATCAAAAGATGTAAAAGAAGACCCTGCAAAATGCCAGAGGGGTTTCAGGCCTTTGCACAAAGTCAGAAAGGCTTTTGCGACTTAGTATAAAAGACAAAAAATATGAAATTAGGAAAAGCTTATTTTTCAAAAAGACAAAGCTCTAAAATATTATTATGTGTGAGTCATGTTCAAAAGACATCAAAAACAAAACTACAATAAGCACAGAAAGATGACAGGCTGAAGGTCAAATGTCACTCTGTACTGACAAGGAATAATTGGCAAGACATCAGTTTAAAAAATAAAACAGGTTCAGGAACTGGGTGGAGTACATTCTTATTTGTAAGTCAGGAAGGATATGCATACATGTGAACACCTGCGTAGATACAGAAATGTGTAAAAGGAACACACAAAAAACTATACACGAGTGTCATCTCTGATGAGGGTGACTGGAGGTCAGTGGTGGGAGCAAAAGTTATTTTTACCACAAACCCTTTCTTGCTGTTTGAATATTTTCACCATTGCCACCTCAACAACAAACTGTCAAAGAAAAAGTATAGATATATACTGTCAAGTGATATGACCTGTGAATGACCCTGATAGCAGGCAGGGGTCATTTCTTAGGTTAAGGAGACCACTAAGTCTGTGAACACAGCTGAATCATGGAACAAAAGGAACTTGCTTCCCACCACCACCACTTTTTGTTAAATTTGATTAGGGTTTCATTCCTCTCCAAGCCAGAGATTCAACTCAATAACAAAATCTTCTACAATTTGAGTCCTTTCAAAGTCTTTCCATTTAGTCAAGAACACAATCCTGAAAATGTTCCCACATGTACAAGAAGTATGGTGACATGCTAAACACATTAGCAATGTTCCAGCTGCTAAGGAACACACAGTCACCATCCTTAAAGGAAACACAGAGAAGGGAGTTGCTGTATGTCCTTTTGTGCATGCTGAATTTTCTCCCTGATCCATTTACAACAAAGTTGATATTCTGCAGGTAATAGCAGACATTCTACTTCTGTGATCCTGATACCTCTGCCATGACACATTTGGAAACCCCTGCTATAGAAGGGTTCCAGAATAATCAAAGGTGCTCTTAATGATAAAAGGTTTTCTTCTGCACGGCCAGTTTTGAGCTATTATAGCTATAGAAAAATGGTATTTGCTTCATTAAACAAGCCAAAAGTCAAGTTACGTATTTAATTTTATATCTAGAATCTAAACTTCCAAAAGAACAAAATAGAACCATCTTCCAGTCTACTCTGAATTTTTTTTCTGAGTCCAGGCTCTATGGAGTTGATGGCCAGAAATGTGCATATGTTTACCTCAGACACATTGTGTTTAAATAATAACCTTTGTGAAAAAGAGTAAGCTTGTGGAAATAACCCAAACAAGGAAGGAATTGGAGCCATGCTGCCAAGCACTAAGCCTTCAGCCACCCAGCCTGCCGTGCTCCTTTTGGGGTTCAGGGAACATGAGGTAGGGGGGCCCTGCCACCTGCCAGGGTGGTGGGGAGCAGCTGGGGGTACTCCTGGCCACCATACCATAGGTTGCCAGGGGAGGTGGGGTTAGCTCCATTCATGCTAAAAAGCCCTTGAAAAATTTGGGATTAAAGGAACATACCTCAACATAATAAAAGCCATCTACGATAAGCCTAGGCAAACATCATCCTAAATGGGGAAAAACTAAAATTATTCCAATTAAGATCTGGAACAAGGCAAGGATGCCCACTCGCCCCACTACTTTTTAACATTGTACTGGAAGTTTTAGCTAGGACAATAAGGCAAGAGAAAGACATACAAGGGATACAAATAGGAAAAGAGAAACCGAAGCTATCATTATATGCAGATCACATGATTCTGTATATGGAGAACCCAAAATAATCCATAGAAAAACTACTTGAACTAACAAACTAGTTCTGTAAGGTAGCTGGTAGCTTTCCTATATGCAAAAAGCCAAATAGAAGAAATCACAAAACCACCCCTTTTACCACTGCATCAAAAAAAAAAAAATTAAATACTTGGGAATAAACCTAACAAAACATGTGAAAGAACTATACAAAGAAAAATTTTAAATGCTGCTAAAAGAGATAGAAGAAGACATAAGGAAATGGAAAGACACTCCCTGCTCATGGATTGGAAGAATTAACATCATCAAAATGGCCATCCTACCAAAAGCAATCTACAGATTCAATGCACTCCCTATAAAAATTCCAATAACATTCTTTAAAGAGAACAAAAATTTCAGAAATTCATATGGAATAACAAAAGATCTCAAATATCCAAAAACCTCCTGACCAAAAAAAAGGAGAATGGAGGTATTACAATTCCAGGGTTCAAACTATACTACAAAGCCATAGTAATTATCAGCTTGGTGTTGGTACAAAAACAACCAGACCAATGGAACAGAATTGAGTGCCCTTAAATAAAACCACACATATATAGTCAGCTAATCTTCAACAAAGGAGTGAAAAATTTACACTGGAACAAGGACAGCCTTTTCAATAAATGGTGCTGGGAAAACTGGTTCAAAACATGCAAAAAAAAAAAAAAAAAACCACAAAAAAACAGACCAAGTCAGCTCCCTCATACCATGTACTAAAATCAACTCAAAATGAATAAAAGACTTGAATGTAAGACTGGAAATCATTATATACATAGAGGAAAACATGGGCAAAACCCTCCAAGAGTTACAATCCAGAAATTCATTTCTGGATACATCTATAGCAGGTGAAAAAATGAAGGAAAACATAAACAGCTGGGACTACATCAAGCTAAAAAGCTTCTGTACAGCAAAAGAGACAACAGAGAAAACAAAAAGAAATCCTACCAAGTGGGAAAGAAATTTTGCCCTCCATAAAAGTGATAAGGGTCTAATAACAAAGATCCACAAAGAACTCACAAAACTTAACAAAAACATAGTGAAAAACCCAGTTAAAAAATGGGGAGAAGAATTAAAAAGATACTTCTCCAAAGAGGAAATACAAATGGCCAACAGGCACATGAAAAAATGTTCAGGTCACTAGCAATCAAAACAACAATGAGATACTACCTTACACCAGTAAGAATGGCCCGCATCCCAAAAATGGGCAACAAGTGCTGGCGAGGATGTGGAGAGAAGGGAACACACTTACACTGCTGGTGGGAATGTAAACTGGTCCAATTTCTATGGAAAGCTGTGTGGAGGACCCTCAAACCAATGAAAATGGAACTACCATTTGACCCAGCAATTGCTCTCTTGGGAATCTACCCAAAGGAGAACTCAATGCTTGTACAATGGGACACCTGTGCTCGGATATTCATTGCAGCACTATTTATAACTGCAAGGAAATGGAAGCAACCAAAACGTCCCAAAACAGATGACTGGATGAAAATGTGGTATATGGTATATATACCATGATGTGGTATATATACACAATGGAATATTACTCATCAATTAAAAATGACAAATTGAATGATTTTATGATAACATGGATGGACTTAGAAGAAATCATATTAGCAGAAATAAAAAGAAAAAGACAGAAATCAAATGGCTTTACTATTATAAGGGACATGGGAAAGATAAACAAAAGCCATGAAGAAAAGTCAAAACAAGCTAACAACCAAATTAAAGTACACAACTCAGGTTGGGGGGGACAGGGTAGGAATGGTTAGGGAGGGTGAACCCCGGAGATCACAAAGATGTGAAATTTATATATAAATAAATTATTTAATTTTAAAAAAAGAATGGATTGGGAAGATGTGGTAAACGTACTGGGTGGAATATTACTCAGTCATAAAAAAGACAAAACCCTTCCCATCTGCGGCAACATGGGAAGAACTGGAGGGGATTATACTGAATGAAATAAGTCAAAAGAAGCAAAATACTGAATGATGTCAACGACATGTGGACTCTAGAGGAACAAGCAAATGGTTCAGATTAAACCAAACCAACAATAAACCCTAGAAAATCTCACAAAAGAATGGAGATGACCAGAGGAGAAAAGGAGAGTAAAATGAGCATGGGAGCACAATGGACAGTGGCAGAGGACTTTCAGTGCCTTGGTGACAGGTGGGGTGTGGTAACACCGTAACGTACTCTGAAAGGGATGATCTTATTATCCTCTAAATCACATAAAATGTTGTAAACCAGTACTACCTAATAAAGAAAATAAACAAGTGCAAAATAAAGAATAGTTACCATTTGTCCTAGAGGAGGAATCACCAAAGATATACAAGTAAACAAAGTCCACCATCAATTGACTTTAAAAAAAAAAAAAAAGCAAGCTTACCAGCTGTACCAGTTTTAAAAAATCAATGAAGACATCACTTCTCAAAACGTTTGGGTCCATGGTCACTGAAAAACATGGACAGGAGCCAGGTCAGTGTGGGGCTGGGTTGACTCTTCTATTAAGTTGCTGTGTCCTCCAGGCACATTGGAGGCAATGGAGTTTGGGATTTCGCACATACAAGAAAGTCCACAAAGCTTGCCTCCCTGGGCAGAAAACGAAAGACATGACCCTGTCACATCAGGACTAGGTGACTGCATCAGGAATCTCACTTCCTCCATGCATGCCATGTAGCTCAAATTCATCTTGCAGGAGAGTGATGAAGTGAATGTGAAGAAGCAAAAGGATGTTAAAACTTAGATCCCCCCAGTTTTCAAGACACATGGTCATCTGGAAACTTGACATCATCCCAGAAACACTCATTTAAGGATACCTCCTCTCACAATGGAGCTCCCAAAAGGAATTAAAAAGATGACAAGACTGTTAAGAGTATAAAGTGTTTCACTCCCCTCTACTTAAAGAGTATTTTCTCCGTTGGTCTTAAAATTTTAAAGACCCAGGTGCTGTGGCCAAAGTGGGTGGGCAGACACTTGCCCCGGAGAACTCGAAACATGAGAGCTTCAAATGAAGGCATTCCCTAGCGATGTCTGCTTTCCTATCTTCCTTCCCACCTGTTCTTCACTGGGTCCTGCTAAACTTTCACACTTATGAAATTTCTTGAATTTACATTCAAGTGAACTTATACACTGTATTAAATCTTTTTTCTCTCCATTACTATCTTAGTGATTTCATCAAGTAACTTCGACCAGCATTCAATACAAGTAGTGACTGAGGTTCTACCAGTCACTACTTCCCAGAAAATGTGATGTTTTTCCAAATAAGGAAACAAGAGCATCTCTATAACATGATAACTCTTTTTCATTAAAATCCTTTCTTTTCTGAGATCATGTCAGAGGGATAAAGATCTTGTCTTGTTTTCTGGAATATGTATAGATATGACAATTAGTTCCTTGATAGCATGGATTCCTGGAGATGGAAAAAGCTGTTGAAAAGTGTTCAATCTACTCAGTTTCTAGTATATCTGCAGAATTTTGCAAGTATGCACATCAGGCAGGTCACCATAATCCAGTCTTTTTTTTTTTTAAAGGAAATTTTTCATTGACTGAGGTCATCAATTTCTCTAAAATAGTTTCTGTATTCCTCAGAAATTTCCTGTGCGTCCACTACTGTGTATCACATCCCTTTTGTTAAACACAAATGTACACTCACTCTACTCCTGAAATGGGTAAAATCAACTGTGTAATCTGTGTCTCAAGTAATCTGTAAAAGACATCCAAGTTCATACCATTTTGCAAATATTGTTCCAGCTGGCCTCTCCTCTCATCAGCCATGGAGGTAGTCATTGCAAGGTAGTACTTTGGTGGGAAGGGTGGCAAGCAATTTCCAAAGACCCGCTTCAGCTGAAAGACAGCACAAACATAGAGTTAAAGCAGAAGAAAACAGAAACAAAAACAATTCAAGGTTGGTAAGATCCCAAAACCTCCTCTTAGGCAAGTTTCCCGCCAGTACTTTATTTGATATGAATCTTTCCTGCTGGTGAAAAGGAGGAAATGGGGATACTTTAATTTTCTAACAGAGAAACTCATTTCAGCTCAAGTTTATAGACATCACATCAGATTCATCACAAAGCAACAATTTCAGTCTAAGTTTGGTGATGTGGGGGATATTTCCTTTATTTTTACAAGATTTCCACCACTCACATCATATGATATGTTTTTAATTCCTCATAGTATCTACATTATTAGTGATGACAGTTAGGAATTTATTTTTCAATCTCCCCCACTCCCACCTCACTTGAATACAACAACAGAAGCATACAGCTAACACAGTTGCCATCAGTCACCAAATAAGCACTGGAAATGTGGCCAGAACATACTAAGACATGCTACAAAACACATTTCAGATTATAAAGACTAAATAGAAAGAAAAGAGACTGTGAAATATCTCCCTAATAATTTTTCTATTGATGACATGATAATATTTTTGGATATATGGGAATAAATAAAATATTATTAAAATTAACACACTTGTTTCTCATACTTTTTAACATGGCTGCCAGAAAAGTTTAAAAGACACATGTGACTCACATTCTATTTCTATTGGACACTGCTGATTTATAGAGCTGTAAGTTGACATTTTCCAGTCCCATATGACCCAAGACCATGATGGAAATTATTTTCAAGCAATTTAATAGTGATTGCATCAAAAATGATTTTTGAATTAAGATAATCAAAAAGTTCATCTTCCTTTATTCGAGCCCCACAGACACAGTGGCATTCTGAAGATATGGCATGGCATCCTTCTCTTTAAAATAGGAGAAAGGAAATCAGTCAGAAATGCAGCCAAGTTTGAACAGGGCACCTTGAGCAAATGGGCTGAAACTCTTACGATTATCACAATCAGTGGCTTCAAGGAAATGAAAGAAGGTCTAAGAGAAGCGAGATTACAAACAGATAAACCCTTGAATTCCATGCCCTTTGTCATGAATACAGTGTGTAACCGGCAAATATTTACTCTGCCTAGGCCCTAAATTCACAATGCGAGAATCTGACCACTTCCCGTTGCCATTACCCTGGACTAAAGAATTGCATCTCTTCACAAGGCTGCCTGCATGCCCAGGGTCCTGGGTTGCCTGGGCTTCTTTGCCAGTGGGGAGCCAAGGCAGCAGTGAGGAATTCCAGGTAGACCCCCTGCACTGGAGAGCCTGGGAGGGGAGCCCTGTGGGTGGGGTTTTAGCCCCATCACCAACAGATGGTTGCAGGGGGTAGCCAGCTGCAGCCCAAATGGGCCAACGAATGGTTCAGCCAAGCCCCTACCCCAAGGGGGCTTGAGACTGCACCTGCCCAGCCATCCAGGCCCCACCCCCATGCAGGGAGGTATGCCCCTTCCATTTTACTTTCATCCAGGAAGCCTTCAGGAGGAGGAAGAATGTAAATAATACAAACACCATCATAGAATGGGTGAGAGACCAAATGAAGCTGAGGGACCTGAGCTGGACACAGGAGATGGGATTTTTTTTTTTTTTTTGAGACTAGGTCTCGTTATTTTTTTTTTTTGCCCGTGGAACTGCAGGCTCATGTTGCCCAGGGTATCACAGACTCAAGCAATCCCCAGCCTCAGCTTCCCAGGTAGCTGGGATTACAGGTGCACGCCACCACGCCCAGCTATTTTTGGGGGGCTAGGTCTCGCTACGTGCCCCCCAACAGGACTCAAACCACGATCCCTGGCCCTGGCTGTTGTTTCCTAGGCTGCCACTTACAGGCATATGCCACCATGCCCGGCCAGAGATGGGATACTGAGAGAACCAGCACATGCAAGACTGGAGAAACAACTATGGAAACGCAATGTTACATATCCACACCTATGCAGTCACCGGGTCTGAAAGAGCCAAGACCTCATTTCTGAGATGCCATCTAGGAGAGCAAGGCACCCTTCCCCACACCATGTAAGAGGAAGGTCAAAGAGTGGGGGCATTGGCCACACAACAAAGTTGCAAACTGAGGCAGAGGAGATGATCTACAACAGCCATTCACAGATGCCTATATCCAAAGAGAAACTTCTCCACCAACACTGGCTGGGGGTGAGGCCCCTTAAACCAGATGCCAGAACCATAAGGTAAAACAGCAAAACAACAGAGAAGGGATTGGAGAAACATGAACAGACCACAAATAAATACAGACTGGTTGCCCAACCCAAGGTTAACACTGAAAACCTACCAGCATGGTTCACCTGGTCCCAAGAACACAGTCCTTTACCCAGTGAAAGGACACTGCCACAGGACTGAAAAAGACTAATGGATTTAACACAGATTAGCAAACAACAAAGAGAAGGGTTTGAATGATCCTAGAGGGTGTCAGAGGGAGGGTGAGGTATCCCAAAAACCATTTATCAAGATTGTGATTTAAAGAATAAAAAAAAATAAAATTTAATTTAAAAAGAAATTAAAAACAACTTTAAATAAAAAAAAATAAAATTTTTATCCTAAATTAAAAAAAAAGAACTGTATTTCTTTTCCAGGTTACTATAGTAGTTGTCCAATAGGTCTTTACATTTCTGCCCCTTGACCTCTTCAATGGATTCCAAATGCTGAATCTAAGGTGATTTTTTGAAAGTGTAAATCTGATCATTTCCCTTCCCTGCTCAAAATTCTTCAGTTTCCCATCTCATCCCAAAAATAGCCAAAATTTTTACAACAGCCTAGAACCATCCTGTTCAATGTGATAATCTATTTAGTCATCTGTCAATACTATTATTTACAACAAAATAAAATTAAAATTCAGTTCATACTAGCCACACATAAAATACTCAAGAGCCACTTAATATATGGCAAATTGCTACATAATTGGACAAAGCAAGTAAGTCCATTTCTGTACCCATTAGTAGAGAAAAGTTTCATTGAACAACATCGGTCCAGTGTCTAAAAGATAGAGAGCTTCTTGATGTGTTTTGTTTGATTTACTAGGTTCTTGTCTGATTGGCTTATGGGAAATAAGAATTTAATAACATTTATTTTTGTAACTTATAATTTTTTAAAAATTATGCCCTGGGGGAAATGCAAAAATGGCACAAATACTCTGGCAATTTCATACAAAGCTAAATGTAGTTTTACTATATGATCCAGGAATTACATTCCCAAGTGTTTACCCAACAGTGAGCTACCAAAACCTGCATGTGAATATTAATAGCTGTTTTATTCATAACCACCCTAGCTGAAAGCAACCAAGATGTCCTTCACTAGCTGAATGGATAAACAAACCAGGTGCATCCAGCACTAAAGGGAATATTATCCAGCACTAAAAAGAAATAAGCTGTCAATTCAAAAAAAGAAATAGAGAAATCTTAAATGCAAATGGACAGACAGGTAAAAACTGTCAGTCTGGGAAAAATAAAATTTTCTTTTTTTTTTTAATGAAAAAAAATTTTGAATAAATCACCAAGACCTTGAGGTTTTGTGGTGCTGAATTGATGAAGAACATCAAAATTTTTAAGGCAATGAAACTATTCTGTGTCTATCCTGTGTGATCATTGTCATTGTGGATACATGATACCACATATTCATCAAATGTACTGAACTTTGTAACACAACTTTAATGTAGGCAAATATTTTAAAAATCATTTAGGAGATTGGGAGAACTTCAGGATGGAATATAGAATGTGACATTCTAACTATATTACATATGCGTGAAACAACCTCATGGAGGGGAGTGAGGAAAAGGTACTGAAGCAGCTTTGAAAACCAGTAGTGTCTATAAAACTAAAGGAACAATAAAATGTACCTATGTAGTGAAGTAGTATACTCTACCTGATATGGTTGTTTCCAGCGGGATACTGTTAGTAATTCTAATACTGCAATACAGAAATGAATCACTAAGTACAGAGATGGCAAGTGGTCTGAGCTGAGTTTTTCATTGGATTGAGTTGTTGAATTGAGATTTTACAAATAAGTAAGAGGAGTAGGTAAAAAGTATCCATGTGGCAATGGATTATAGTTGGAATATTGAAAAACTCATGTTTAATTTAATATGGGCACAAATGGAGCTACATTACATATAGAGCCACTATAGATAAGCATATATCTATAGGTAACATACACATTTTCCTTGCTCTGTCAGGGGGAGAAATCTAGAAGCAATAACATACCTAGTGCCCCAATCTTGGTTTCTAATACCATTTTCCAACAAAAGCAATCAGGCCTCCATGGAGAAATGCTTATATCCAGGACTGAGGCAGGAAATATATAAGATTAATCTGGAGCATCTTGTAGCATCAAAAAATAAGACAGTTCAAACAACAAAAAAAATCTCAGTGAGACCCAGGAGCAAACTGGTAGAGCTTCCATGAGCCAAAGATGGAAGAATCTGGGCAACCAAATACAGTATTGAGCAATAAACCAAAAGATTTAAGTAAATCCAGGCATCTCTACAGATATAAGTAAGGAGGCGAGAATGGGTAAATCTCCTATGTAGAAGAACCTTGAATGATGCATAAAGTATCTATCCTGCCAGGAGACAGAGCCTAAATCTTCATTCTTTAAGTGTGAATTGCACCTAAGGACCAGACAAACAAGACCTCAGCTAGTTCATCAAGGTCAACATCAACAATGGTAAGACACACTATCGACGTGTGATTAAATGGAACCTGATCTCTGATCTTCCTTCCCAAAACCTATAACCCCAGTCTGGACATGTGAGAAACATCAGATTTTGAGGCACATGTCACAAAACATCTGGCCAGTACTCCCCAAACAGTCAAAATCATTAAGAACAAGGAAAATTCTGGTATGGTCAAGAGGCACCTGAGGTGACATTACCACTCAGTGTGAAGTGGGAATAGAAGTCAGGTAAACACTCCAGAATTCTGAGTAAGTTGTGGACTATAGCTAATGACATTGTAGCAATACTGCTTCCTCAGCGATATCAATGCCACTTTATCAAGGGAAAACAATAAGGGAAGGTGGGTACAGCTCATTTCTTTTTAGTGCTGTGTCCTATTGTAAAATAGGACCAAAAACTCTTTGTCCTATCTTTGCAATTTTTCTGTAAATTTAAAACTGGCCCACAAAAATAAAGTTTGTTGTTTGTTTAAAAAGAAAAAAAAAAAGGCACTGATGTCCTTACTGTTCTTGAAAAATTAGAAAGGTCTAAAAACAAAGAAACAGACAAGAAAAATTTAAAACTGTCAGCAGAACTGAAATACAGAATTAGGGGAGGTAAACCCCTGGAATTACAATGTTGTGAAATTTATATATAAATAAAAAAAAAGAAGAAAGAAATACAGAGTTAGAGGGGGAGAGGATATCAGGAGTGGGATGGGCACAAAAGATTAAGATGATGGCACATGGGTGACAGGGTGGTGGGAGAACCCTGGGGCTGACAAAGTTGTAAAAACTAAAGAAATAAATAATTTGTTTAAATTAGAAAGGTCTAATATCTCTGGGTTCACATTCTTCAAGCAAGTGTCTCCTTCAGAGACTGAAGCAGTTCCCATCACTCCCTACTGCTTCTCGCCTGATTCATACCCATCATATATATTATCTGCTGGCCCCTTTGGCCATTTAAGTTTGCAACCTTTCCTCTAAATCTAGTAGCATAAACAATTACAGCAAGGATTCTGTTTCTTTTAAGTGCAAAGAAGTGTTCTTGCCTGACCAGAGGCTGTCAAAGCACCCCAGCTAGAGCATCATGGCAAGCAGGCAACTCAAACTGCATAGGATTTATGCTCCCATCTCTGCTTATTCTATTAAATAGAAGCAGAAATTTGTCTTCTTCACATGCAATTATTTCTTGATTAACTGATTAAGTGATCTTTAAAAAGCAATTCTCCTCCTTGGCATATGTTCATCAACTTCACAGATGCTCCCGATTAGGTACTAATCACAGAGGTCTTGAGTCAGCAGAGCTGGTGGGGTTATCCAGCTGCAGGAAAGCATCTTTGGGAAGTTCCTACCTTAAGGTCAAGATGGGGGGGTAGGGGGAAATAAACAGGGATTAAGGTTCTAATTCTAATCACCGAGCAAAAACTCTCCCAGGAGGTTTTGCAATTTGAGCTGACTTCTCAAGAAATTTCTCCCCTCCTTCTCTAATGCTGGTGAAAGGGAGAAGATAAACATAAAATATTGAGTAGTTAGATCTGCCAAAAGTCAACTATCAATCCTACAAATTCATTTATCTTATCAAAATATAACCTTTTTATTGGTCTCAGATAGAATACATTTTAGCTATTCAAACCTAAACCTCTAGTATACTGAGAATTACTTGGAATTAGAGTTTAATTCCAACACTCTTTCAAAAAGGATTGGTTAAAGAAGTCAAAAAGAAGGTCGGGCACGGTGGCTCATGCCTGTAAGCTTCAGCCTATGAAGCAGCTGGGGCTAGGGATCGCAGTTCGAGTCCCGCCTGGGACCCGTAGTGAGACCTAGTTCCAAAAAAATAGCTGGGTGTGGTGGCATCCACCTGTAATCCCAGCTACCTGGGAAGCTGAGGCTGGGGATTGCTTGAGTCTGTAGTACCCCAGGCAACGAGAGCCTGAGGTTCCATGGGCAAAAATAGTGAAACCTAGTCTCAAAAAAAAAAAAAAAAGTCAAAAGGAGAACACTTCTTTCTTTTTTATGAGGTTTCAGCTTTTTTGTCTCTTTGGGTTTCTGAAAAGGCCATCTATAGGGGTCCCTAAGACCAAATTTCAGTGTGAGAAATTTGGTTTTACCATGGCAACCACAACTTCAGACACTAGCAGGGTGTCCAAGAATTCAACTCAATTCTGACACTATCTACCTGGGGAGTCCACAGGTTAAAGAGTCAGTCCCCCAAGACCAGCCTCCACTTCAGATCAGGTCAAAAGGTACAGGCAAGTCAGGTGGCTACCTGCACTTCTGACCAACTGACTATAAATCAGAGGTTCCCAGGACCTGCTCCTCAGGTTCGATTACTTTGCTGAGAAGGGCTCACAGAGCTCAGAAGACCTGTTTTCTCACTGGGTCACCTACTTTTACAGAAGTTATTAATGAAGAACAGTCAGAGGGAAGAAATGCAGAGGGCAAGGTATGGGGAAAAGGTCTGTCCTCTCCCACAACTCCATCTCCCCAAACATCCAATGTGTTCACCAACCTGAAACTTTCTGAAGCTACTCTCTTCCATCACTAACCCCAGGCAACTGAACTCTAGAGGGGCTGAATCCCTCTAGTCCATCGGTTTCCTTGGCAACCAATCCCATGCTCAGGTGTTTTCCCAAAGTTGCCTGCGAGAT
Source organism: Uropsilus gracilis (assembly GCA_004024945.1). Classification (NCBI taxonomy): domain Eukaryota; kingdom Metazoa; phylum Chordata; class Mammalia; order Eulipotyphla; family Talpidae; genus Uropsilus; species Uropsilus gracilis. The sequence continues at coordinate 65,545 of PVHY01001060.1, read as the reverse complement.
CCCAAGGGTTTGGGAGCTGTGGGCCAAGAACTGTGAATGAAGATGATACACATTATCTTAAATCCAGCACTGTCTCCCAAATCATGTAGTCCTGTCATTTAACATGAAGGGGAACTCACTAGACAGTTGAATATGCCCTACCTATGCGCTCACAGCTCCCCAATCCTATCCCACAGTGGTAACCCAGGACAGATGGAGCTACAAACATCTGTGTCCAATGTCAAGGCCTCGCTAAGATTTTACAGAAAAAGGGACTGAGTTCAAAGCAAGTTGAGCTGGGGAAACTGGTGTCCAAAAACACCCACATAGACCCATATTATCCCACTTGTTTCTCAAACAGCCCAGTGAGGGGGAACATCATCATCACCACCAACATAGTCATCCTTCTACCTTGAGGACAAGATCACCTGGTAATTAGAGTAAACTAAAGTCAGAGAGATGAAGTGGCTTAAACCAAGGGTCTCCAGGCTAAGGAGTGCCAGGGCTTAAACATGGCACTCCCACTGCATTTGCCTTCTCCTTTTTGAAAATATTTACTGAGCACCAACCAAAGGGAGATTGGTATGATGTGTCTACAACTTGGATTCATACCCTCATCTAATATTTGGGTTTTGCTCCTAAATCAGGGAGACAAAGGAAACATATAAAATAATTGAAAAACCTGGAACAAATGTGTGTGTGTGTGTGTGTGTGTGTGTGTGTGTGTATATATATATATATATATATATATATGTTTAGTAATATGTACTGTACGCCCCAGAGGGTACTGGGTTGTGGCAATTCAGTATTTAAGAGCCTGTAGCAGTGAAGAGCAGTTTTTTGTCTATATCTTCTAAAGGAGAAGATCAAGAATAAGTGTTTTCTTTTATGTCTCCCTGTCCAGCTATATTAGGTCTGAGTTTGTCTAAAAACAAGCATTTTTCTGAGTCTATTGGTTAAGAAGGACCAGGAGTCCTTCCCATGTCAGGCCAGTAAATGTTACTGAGTGTGTACTATGTGCCAGTCCCTCATTTTCACATGTAGTCTCTAGGGCCAACATCCATAATCAGTGATTTGCTTATTATCTCTGATGAGAAAACTGAGTACCAAAGAAGTGAGGTGTCAAAGCAGGAAGTGGTAAGCCATGCTCCCCCTGCTAACTCCTGCCTTTCACCGTTGGTGGCTACTTCCCCATAAAAGGAAGATTGATGCCAAAAATACCTATGCTTTCTCTCCCTTAGTCATGCCCATCTGCATACCTCCACAGTCCTGTCCTCCCAACTCCCCAAACTATTTGTCACAAGTAGGAACCCATCTTTCAGACATCAGAACCCATGCATTTCTCATCCAGTCTACCAGTAACCTGAGAACTTACTAGGGTTCAAGCACTGTAACAAGTGGTTATAACTCAAGACAGTCACTCAATTAACTAGCACACTGCTGACACCAAAGGCACTGAATCACACTTGGAAAATGGACTTATTCAATACACTAAAATGTGGGAGCAAGAAGACTTGCTTCAGTGGTTCTTCCAGTAGTAGAAAAATGAAACTAGAGCTGTCCATTAACAGAAGATGCTTCAAGCAAGGTGGTTGACATTCACTTAAGCCAGAGATGATCTAAGGGACTCTCCTAGAGATACCTGTGCAAGCTGGCTCACTCTCTCCCCCCACCCTTTTATAGACTCTTTATAAGATCAAAATCTTTTTTAAAGAAAAAACGAAATATTCTGTACAGAGATGAGGGGAGAGTAAAGTTTTTGCCACCCATTTTGAAAACTTGCCAACACATCCTAAGCAGTAAAATAAAATGCATTAAGAAAGGCTAATAAATCAGTCTGCTTCTCAGGAAAAAACACCAGCAGAGAAACGACAGGGCACTAGTTTCTCTCTTGATAGGTCTTCTGTTTCCTGGGTTTCCCGCCTGCCAGGACGATGAATGAGGTCCGTGGCTTGAAACAAAAACAGAGATACCTTCTCAAAGGGGGTATGCTGAGGAAATTCTGGAGAAAAGGGAGATAAAATAAATACCGATGTGCAAGATTCCCCTTGATCTAAATTCTGTTCTCATTCTGAATGCAGACACGGTTCTGGAGAACAACTGGCACTGACCCTGCGCCCGCCTAGGCCCACAGATAGGAAGCCTGCAGCCCTCAGAAGGCCCAACGTCTGGCTGGAGTCTTTCGCTCCCAGCTCATCGGGCGCCCTTTCCCTCACCTGCCCGGGACCCACTTACCTGTTCGTTCCAACGGTGCAGCTGGCGGTAGCGCACCCTGCAGAAGAGGAACCCGTCCAGGTACACCGAGTACAACTGCAAACACAGAAGTGCCCGGGATTAGCTGAAAGCAGGTGAGCTCCCTGCAAAACCGCCGTCCTCCTCCCTGCCCCTCCGGCCCGCGACCCCGCGCACCACGTAGCGGCCCCCCAGCGCGTCCGGCCGCGTCTGGGACACCGGGATACAGAAGTGCATCTTCATGGCTCGGACGCTGCGGCTGTCAGCGCAGGCCGGGACGGCGAGCCGGGACTCCGGGGAGCTCTCCTGGAGGCGGGGCGGCTGCAGGCCAGCGAGTCCCGGCTCCGCAGACCGACGGGGAGCGCGAGCCGCGGCGGCGTGGTCCGCGAGTTCGTCGTCGAGTGCCACTTGGAGCTCCGCCCGCCTCCTGGATGCCGAAACCCGACACCTGGCTGCTGCGCCGTCCGCGAGTTCCCGCGCAGCGAACAGTCCCCGAGCCCGACCAGTCGCGGCGGCGGCGCGGCCTCAGCTTTGAGCTCCGGCCGGTGGGCGTTGCTGGGCGGGTGACGCCGCCCCCCCCCCCCATACCCAGGGCGTGGCCCTGCTTGCGTCCGTACTTGCCCCGGCGTCCGCAGGTCGGGGCTGGAGACCCGCCGCGCCGCCTCCAGGCCGCCACCCCACAGCGAGCTCCGACCCCGGCACGGGCGAGGGGCGGGGCGCGGCGACTGGCGAGGCCCCCCCCACCTGCAGCCGGCGTGCGCTCGGGGCCCGGCTCCCGCTTGCCTGAGAAGGAATTAGGGCAGAAAAAAAACCTAAAGGGAACTGAGCTCAGTCTGTGGACCCCTGGAGGCCACTTGGGGGGCAAAATTGCTGGGAGGGAGGAGACCGGGAGTTGATAGAATTCTTCGGGGAGAGCGTCTGGGTTTTCAGCAGATTTTCTGAGTGTTCCTTGAAAATACAGAAGTTAAGACTCGTTGCTCGAGGTGCGTAGAGGTCCAGTACACTTGTCAAAGGAGTCACCATCAACCACCCCATACCTGCCCCCCATCTCAGGGTCCAGCTGCTTGGGGTGGGGGGGGCTGTCTCACAGCAGAAGAGAAACCAGCCTCCAGCATATGTCCGCTCCTGAGTGGCATTGGGCTCTCCGGGCTATCCTATGGCTCTGTGTAAGGAGAGGACGTGTTCAGACCCACACCCAGACAAGGTTGTCCAGTTTTGTGTCCCATTCCGAGGACACCGCTGGCAGTGTAGTCTGAATTAAGATTTTACAAAAATGCATAAATCTAGTAACTATGACAAGCACGGTATAGTAGGTTCAGCTTTGTGGTAACAGTCATTAAATGCAGCACTTATAGAACCACATTTTATATTATATTGTATTATATTACACTATATTATATATTATAATCACATTTATAACTCTGCTTTAGTGTTTTCTAAATACTGAAGTTTTAAACATACACTGTTTCTTGAGATGTCAAAAAACTCATTTCTATTTTTTTTTTTTTTTTTTTTGAATCAGAAACTCTCCACATGGGCCTCTCTTGCCCCCAAGAATCTTTGGTTTCAAGTAGGTGCCAGCATTCAGGTAGCCCAGCTCTATAAACTGTTCTCACCGCTAACCACCACAAGTAAATTTAACAGCCTCGTTTTGAGTTGTTGTGTAAAGTAAGCTTAATTCTCCTATTCCAGTTAAATTGGATAGAATTCTTTTCTTTCCATCTTGTCATGGCCACTGTGGTGGAGGTGAGAAGCCACACCTGTTATCAGGCTCAATCCATGATTTCCCTTTTCCTTCTGTCTTCCCATAACTCCTCCAGATAAAGATTAAAAGCAGCATCCTACCAATGGCAGGCCAGAGCTAGAGAGTGGAGTGATTTTTCTAAGCTCACAGGTCATTTTCTCATAGGCCTGCCTGAGTAGTTTATTCTGGGATTTAATTGGAGTCACTGAAAGTCCTTTGAAAATCATCACTGAGGTAATAGCTGAGTGCCTGAAACGGGGATCAAAGAGACTCAGGGAAGGGGAGCTGACACTTGCTCAATGCTCATTATTCCCTGTGTGCTTACTGTGTACAGGCTCTGATGTACATCATGCCATTTAATTTTCCCAGTGTCCTTGAGGCAGGAACCAATGACAGATCTGGTTCTACAGAAGAGGAATTAAGACTTAGAGCTTTGAAGTGAGAGAGGCAGTGGCTAAGAAAAGGGCAACAGGAACGAACTCACATCCACCTTAGGGACCTTGGACACTTAAAATTGCTCCTATGTGAAATTGTACTAGTAATTATTCTCACTTGAGGGGGCTTCATCCAAGGTACATGGGCCCTTGGTTTTTTCCCTGCTTGTATGTCCCTGAGTGTCCCCATGAACCCAGGGACAGAGGCTACTTAGGCAGGCTGTAGGATCTAGTCCAGTCTTCAAGGCAACAGAGTAGATTATTTTGGTCAGGACCATCCTCCCGGAAAATTTCTTTCACCTCTGAAGGGCCTGGTCTCTGGCTCTGCTCCATGGTCATGTCAAAGTAGGGCCATTTCCTTCCTTTTACTAGTACTTGCCCTGAAGCTGAACTGGAATGGGACCAGCCATTTTGCCTAGTCTCCTCCACCCCTCACCTCTGAACAGCCTCTCAGCTGTTTTTCACCCCTTCATTCAGTGAACATGAATATTTTTGCCAGAATACTTTGTATTTTATTCTTTCCAACTTCACTGTGATACAATTCATACAGAATATTGTATAAGTTTAGGAGGTGAAGATTTAACACAGATGTGTGTTGTTGAAATAACTACCACAATAAGGTTAGTTCACACAGTTCCCTCAGTTGCCTTTTTAGTGTGGATTGAAAACACGTATGACTTACTCCCTCAGCAAAATTTCAAATACAGTACAAAACTGTAAACTACAATCACCACATCGCATGTTCCATGCCCAGACTTACTCATCTGATAACTGGGAGTTTATTTGCTTCAAACAACATCATCCATTCCCCTGACCCTCATACCTGACGACCTCTACTCCATTTCTCTGAGTTTGGTTTATTAGATCTCACGTGTAAATGAGATTTCATATTTGTCTTTGTTGGATTATTTTACTTAGTATAATGACCTCAGATTTCAACCACATCATCACAGATGGTAGGATTGCCTTCTTAGTGTGTGTGTATATAGTACATTTTCTTTGTCCATTATCCATTTGTCAGTCCACAGGCACTTACGTTGTTTCCCTGTCTTGGTTACTGTAAATAATGTTTCAATGAATGTGAGTGTATGGGTTTTTCTTGGAGATAATTTTATTTCCTTTCGATGTATACCCAGAAGTGGGATTACTGAATTTTATTAGCTGTATTTTTAGTCTTTTGAGTAGTATAAGGGTTCTCTTTTCTCCAAATTGTCGCTGGCCCTTACCTCTTTTTCATTAGAGCCTTACAATCATTCTGTTTTTTGTTTTGTTTTATTTTGAGACTTGGACTCACTATGTTGCCTGGGGTAGTCCCAATCCCACAGACTCAAGCGATCCCCAGCCTCAGCCTCTCAGTTAACTGGGATTACAGCCCCCACCACCATGCCTGGCTGCTTCTTCAAGACCAGGTCTCGCTATATTGCCCAAGATAGTCTCAAATCTGCAGACTCAAGCGATCCCAGGCCTCTTGCCTCCCACGCTTGGACTACAGGTGCGTGCCACCGTGCCCAGCTATATTACAGTCATTCTAACTGATGTGAGGTGATACCTCATTGTGATTTTAACTTGCATTTCCATGATTAATAATATTGAGCAGCTTTTCATGTATAAATTTGCCTTCTATCCAGAAGGCAAATCTTCTGCCAGGCACTGAGCCCTCAGCCACCCAGCCTGCCACACTCCTGTCTGGGTTTGGGGAGTGCGAGGTGAGGAGGGCCTCGCCACCTGCCAGGGCAGCGGGGGAACACAACCCCCCATGTACCACCTCCTACCACTAAGCGGCTGGGGGAGGCAGGGTGAGCCCCGCCCACACACCCGGTTCATCCAAACTGCCAGGCACTGAGACTCCCCCCACTCCCTCACCCCCCACCAGATGTTTGGAGGGGGGGGGGCCGGATTGGAGGGGAGTAGTGGGTGGTAGGGGTCATTCCTTCTCGTCTTCTCCAAATCTGTCAACCTCACCGGAAGCAACTAAATCAGCGATTCAAAGCCAGTTGCACATGAATACAGAGGTGAAAAACGAAGAAGTATTTTGGAACAACGAACATGTTAGATCCACGGGACACAGGATTATAAGACTGATTATAGAGACGAACTACATCAGAAATACAACCACTGAGATCTACAACGATGGGAATGGAATTTCCCATTCAGAGATGCCTTCAGCATGAGCAAAGGACCCTCTCACTTTAGGGGGTGAGGAAAGCCACAGAGACGGGCAGTGGCCCCACGATGAACAGGACCAACCATCTGCCAGGGCCTATCTCGATCAAAAAAATTGGGTGCACAAACTTTGGCCAAGAGAGATGCTCCTAACGCCAGCAACCAAAACTACAATACAAAGAAGGAGCAAAATATGACAGAAGATGGGCCCGAGCAACTAACCAGAAAGGAGGAGGAGGCTCTGAAAGAACACAATCATGTGTGAACTGGCGGCCAGCAGCAAAAAGACACTTGGGAAACTAAGCACAGGCCACTGTGTCCCTGAAAACCATGTCCACACCGGACAAAAGGACATTGCTACAGGAAAGAAGAGGAAGAACCCAAGGGACTAAAAATTAAACAATAAATGGCAGTGAAAGAAGAGATGGAGAGACAAGGGGGGTGGAATGGGGGAGGGGGGTGGAATACCCAAAAGGCAAATGTAAACAAAACTTATTTAATAAAAAAATATATATTATTTTTTTTAAATTTGCCTTCTGTAAGTCTTTGGAAAAATGTCAAATCAGATCCTTTGTCCATTTTTTAATGGGATTATTTGGAGTTTAGCTATTAAGCTTCATGGGTTTCTCGTATATTTTGAATATTAACCCTTTATCTCATATATGGTTTACAAATCTTTCATGCTCTACATTGAGTTATTTTTTTGGTAGTTTCTTGAACTGTACAGAAGCTTTTTCAGTTTGATATAGTCCCACTTGTTTATTTTCACTTTTGTTAGCTGTGTTTTTGATGTCCTATCCAAAAAGTTGTCAAATGCAATGTCACAGCATTTTCCCCTCAAGAATTTTAGTTTCAGATCATATATATATAATATATATATATATTTTTTTTTTTTCTTTGAGACTAGGTCTCGCTATTTTTGCCCGTGGAACCACAGGCTCACATTACCCGGGGTATCACAGACTCAAGCAATCCCAAGCCTCAGCTTCCCAGGTAGCTGGGACTACAGGCGTGCACCACCACACGCAGTTATTTTTTGGGACTAGGTCTTGCTGTGTTGCCCCGATCGGGACTTGAACCATGATCCCTAGTCCCAGCCGCTTCATAGGCTGAAGCTTACAAGCACGTGCCACCATGCCTGGCTCAGATGTTATATTGCTTTAACTCATCTCAATTTAATTTTTATGTGTGATATAAGACAGTAATTCAATTTCACACTTTTGCATTGGACTACCCTTGTCAAATGTTAGTTTTTTTATAAAATGTTAGTTAAGAATATACATGGATTGAGAACATACAGGATTATTTTTAGGTTCTTGATTCTGTTTCATTGATCAGTGTATCTTTCGTGCTCTATGATACTATTTTGATTACTATTATTTTGTAATATGATATGGCTTTAAATCAGTTTTAAATCCAGTTTTGCTCTTTCTCATTATTACTTTGTCTACTTGAAGTCTTTTGTAGTTCCATAAAAGTTTGAGAATTATTTGTTCTTTCTCTTGCTAGAGGTTTTTCAGTTGTATATCCTTTCAAAGAACCAACTCTTAGTTTCATTGCTCTTTTGTTTTTATGTCTGTAAAAGAAGCCACTGAAATGTTGCTACAGTATATCGAATCAATAAATGGCTTTGGTAGTATGATTAATTCTTCTGATCCAGGAATACAAATGACAAAATATGTTTCATTATTTTCCCTTACAGCTAAGAAATCAGACACAACAAAGCTCCAGTTCTCCTTTTCATCCCTGGCACTGCATGGTTGAGTCACCTGCCCAAGGTTGTGTAGGTCTCAAATGGCAGCGGATTAATCAGTGTGATTCTGGAGAGACCATTCCCAACCAGCATACTGAACTGCTATGAGCACTTAGCAAAACCTGTCCTGGCAGGAGTGGAGAGATCACACTGGACCATGTAGATGCTGTACTCAAGTCCTTAACTCCCATCTCTCACCTAAACTGTCCTACCACATGGCTAATCTCCTTACAACAACCATTTCAACTGTTCATTCACCGGGGAACATGTCTAGGTATGAATATTTCAAGCACTAGGACTGCTATTCCAAAAATATAGCATTCTAGCATAGTTGGCTTTTTTTTTTTTTTCTTTTGAGACTAGGTCTCACTATTTTTGCCTGTGGAACCTCAGGTTCACGTTGCCCGTGAAACCACGGACTCAAGCAATCCACAGCCTCAGCCTCCCAGGTAGCTAGGATTACAGGCGTGCACCACCACGCCCAGCTATTTTTTTGGGACTAGGTCTCGCTGTGTTGCCCCAGGCGGAACTCAAACCGTGATCCCCAGACTCGCCGCGACTCCACAAGCTGTTGCTTACAGGCATGTGCCACCGTGCCCAGCTTAGTTGGCTTTTTTTAATCTTAATTTTGACCTTTGAAAAGCAATAAAAATCAGGAACATACAATCATCACTGAGTAGCATCTTTGTACTTGGAGTTAAAGAAATGGCTCTTTAACTCTTTAAATGACCCGACCAACCCTTTTCTGAGTTTGTAGCGGTTTTGCAGAATGCCTTTTTAGAAAAGTCGTTTGTTTCTGCTTTAGATTATTTTTGGTTCTTCTTTCTCATCCCTGAGTTGTGAGAATACCATGTGAATTACGGTGATGCCCCATGGCTCTCAAATAGAGCAGGGCTCTCCCTGCCACTTGAAACCCCTTTGTTTAAGGATTCATATAAAGAAGATTCTGTTCCTTTAGTAGAAGTAGGAGCCACAGCCCTACAGCTGGAGATAAAGGAAGGGCATTACCAGTCATGTCAGGACACACTGTAAATAATAACATGCTGGGATTCCTGCCGCCTGCTGAGCCTGCCTTAACTATTCAACCATCAGACTGTGATTTTGGTTAAATAAACATGAACTTGAGAACAACCAGCTTTTCTGCATCTCTAATCAGGGAGTTGTAAGAGCAGGGTTGAGCAGCGGTTCTAGCAGTAAGCTGGTCAAGCCAGGTGAACAGGTATTCAACCAAAAGAGAGACTACCTTAAACATTCCCTGGGGGTCTGGCTGTGCCTGGGCTATGGATACTGCAGCAGGCGCCAGTTACCTCTGTGCTCAGTTACACCCCTCTTATATCTAAATCTTAAATCTATTTGAAAGTCTGAAGTCTATTTTTGTGCATAGGGCTAGTGAATGATTGAACTTCACTCTTTTTGTATGGTTTTCCAATTTTCCCATTACCATTTATTGAAGAGACTGTTACTTTCTCCTAGTGGATGTTTATAGTTTATCATAGGTTAGGTGCTGTAAGTACATGGATTTATTTCTGGGCTCTCAAGTCTAGTCCATTGATCCCCATATTATTTTTGCACAAATACCAACCTGTTTTTAGTACTATTGCTTTATAGTAAACTTTGAAATTAAATACAATGATGCCTCTATTTCTCTTTTCTTTTCTCCCTCAGGGGAGCTTTTGCAAGTCAAGGCTTTTTGAGGTTTCCATATAGATGTCAATATTTTTCTTCAATTTCTTTGAAAAATGTTGCTGGTGTTTTAATGAGGATTGTGTTAAATTTATATAAAGTTTTAGACAGGATCATTATTTTGATGATTGATCCTCTCCATCCATAAGGATGGGACATTTTCCCATGTCTTTTTTCTTTCATCTTTCCATCTCTTAATGTCACTCACTACCTTAGGTCCTTAGTCACATCTTGTATTTCTCATTGTTATATCTCACTGATCTTTGGCCTCAGTAGTTAGGCTGATTCTGGGTACTTCTTTTGGAAGCAATTACAAATGGAGTTATTTTCTTAATTTCTTTTACTTCTTGAGTGTATATAAAAAGGTTATGGATTTTTGCAGGTCAATTTGTAAAGTGTTGCCTTGTATTCATTATTTTTGTCTAATAAAAAATTTTAAGGAGTCTTTAGGATTTTCTATATATCATATATTATCTATGAATAATTATACTTTCACTTCTATGCTTTGTTTCCCTTTTTTCCAGTGTTCTGTACATCTGCTGCATTGGGAGTCCTCTCCAGGGTTTTTTCCTCTGGTGTTGGTGGTATGTTCTTCGATCTTTTGATTTTTAACTGTTTGTGGGTTATAATATGGATGGATTTTCAGACTTCTGCTTTTGCAGCCATTGAATTAATCAGGACTGGAGCCAATGAGGAGTAGTAGGTATAAAAGAGAACCCTGGCAGTAGGATACCAAAGGATAGTCTCCAGTAAACTCAGGGATTCGTGCTACTTACTATGCTGTGTGAGTAATGTGGTGGCATCCACAGTGATGCCTTCCTCTAAGTCAGCTCCTCAGCCTCAGTATCTCTTACAGTCTATGTTCATTTCCACTCTCTATCATTTTGTAGCACTAGATACAGTGCTGGGCATGGATTATTATGGGGTGAAAAGTTGGAAGTTGTTCTTTATTTTCCCCAGCAGGGAGCCTTATTCTGGGGTATTTGTTTTTACTATTGACAAGCACTTGAGTAGTTCAAGGGTTTCTTTGTTTTGGCTTTAGCCCAGGGGTGAGGGGTAGCCAATGTTTCGAATATCTTAACCTAAGCTTCTAGTAGCCTCCTATTTAATTAAGAGACCCGGATGCTCTGACCTGCTCCTTCCTGCCTCCCTCTCACTGTCATCAGCACTAGATTCAGGCCTTATGGAAGGCAGATCTTCAGGCAGTAACTTTTAAAGTCGGCAAATACACTTTTGATGAAAGACTAGTAAGTGGGGATTTCTGCCTGCTCCATCTGCACTGGGGCCTGGGGTAATCAACGGTGAAGAACTGTTTGTATGCTATTGGCCTTTTGAAATTGTGAATACAAGTCCTGATGGCTACCAGAGACAGGAGATAAAGAGGTGTGCCTTGAGTGGCACCCACAAATACCAGGACACCAGATATATGCTCGAGCTCTGCCCTGGGAATAACAGAAAGGGGGGAGACATGAGGATAGTACCCACCACATGAGACTGCTAGAGATAACTACAGCCAGCCCTGAAATGTAAGTTTAGCCAGAACCTGACCAAGGCTTCAGCTGCTAAGATAAGTTTAGGGGCCTTTTTCACAGAACTTGACTTCTCAGTCTGTGGCTTTTTTACTGTGCCCTAGGGTGGTGTCTATTTAAGAAACTCCTCTGGTATATTCCTATCAGACCCACAGGCATAAGTCCTACTGGCTACCTGATTCAGATGATCTAGAGATATCTCTAGGGCAGTAGCCACAAAAAAACTTGGTACCAGGAAACTTCTTGCCAAAGTAGACATCCACCAACTCCTATCCCTGGAGGGCATCACAAGAGGTTCCTAGAGGCGTTGTACAGTTTCCATATACAGTTGCAAACAATATGGGAGTTAGAAGCACTGAATCCTTGTCCCATCAAAAATCCATGTGTATTTTTGGCTCACCCCAAAAGTTAACTACGAATAGCCTGTTGTTGACCAGAAGTCTTGCTGATAGGTCATCTTTTCCAGGTTATATATATTATATTCTCCATTCTTATATAAAGTAAGCTAGAATAAAATCTTTAGAAAATCAAGAGAAAATAAATTTATAGTTCAGTTTTGTCAATAGTGTAAGTTGGCATCATCTGTTTACATGACAATTCATGTATATGTTAACACTCAAGGTTCAAACTCTTTTGTTTAAGGATCAACTGTACCAAGTTGTCTATCAGTCAGTGCTCCTGTGTGAAAAGTGAGGGGAAAGTATACTTTTTTGTTTTGAAGTTTTACCAAAGTCTTTCCACTATTTCAGATACATAACACCCCTGGTAATGTCACTCATGGCATTGGAGGGTGACCAGCATGTGCCATGCTTGTGGTGACGCTACATGTCTGGGGCAAGTATCTGATTACTTACATATTCTGGCATAGGCATGCTTCTGTATCTACTTATACATTATTTTATTAGGAACTGTTTTTATTTTATTCTTATGATAAGCTATTTTTTCTTTTTTGTTTTTAATATATATTTTAAATTTATTTATATATAAGTTTCATATCTTTTTAATCCCTCACCTCCCCATCCTCCCCACCATTCCCCCCCTTTCCCCCCACCCCCGCCCTTATTTCTCACTGCTTTTCAAAAATAATATATTACCTGTGAACTCCCTTTTAGTATGTTAAAGGGATAATAACAAAACGCTTGTGAAAAGTGAAGTCTTACACCTAACACCACTGTCCTACAGGGAGAGGACAGTCTGCCCCTTCAACAGGTACTGGTTTGCCAATTCACAGGGACTCACAGGGCAGACTCTGATGGCTAGTGAGTCAGAACCCACCCCTGAACTCAGGGCTTTTTAAGACCAGGGGGAGGAAGAATTCTTCTAGCTGGCTGAGCACCCCTGGGGCAGAGACAAGGAGGGAGGCAGGGAAGGCAAGTAGCAGGTTATAGAGTCCATCAGAATCCCATGAAGTTGAGGGGGAGGGGAAGGTGCCCAAAGCAAATGCAGAGTGCTGTCACTACGTGGAAGCAGAAGGGGACACTGGACAGGCTGAAGTGATCATTATCCATAAATTGAATACTTATCCGTGTATCCAGCAATGCCCACATAACTTAAAGGCTGAGTTTTGGATAAGTGTTGAAAGATCCCTACATAAGACTTACAAAACAAATCCACAACAAGCTAAGGAGAAAGAAACAGTTACTATTAAAATGCCAGAAAAACTAAGAGAAAGCCATGTTGCACTCCAAACAACTTCCATGATGCAATAATAACAAAGCTTCCACCTAAAATTGGCAGGAATTCCTGCTATGCTTTGCACACTCACAGTGGGAGATGACACCTCTGAGTAGGGTTTGGCAACCAGGCTCCTTGGTTGAATGTTAAATCAGTCCCTAGGAAACACTGGCAAAGCACTAATTTTGGAAACCCTTGACGGCATATAAGCAGTTGTACATAATAATGGTACTCTAGGGAATTGTGTGCACGCTCTTGTCAGAACCCGGGAAAAGACTTGTATTGTTCTTATCAATTGGTGGTCCATCTGGATGTTCTTCTCTTGGATTACAGGCTATATTTCTTGTAAAAACAAAGCCTGCTGAGCTCTCCATAAATGTCACATCTCCCAGTTGGGTTTTGCTTGGGGGGGGGGGGAACAATTGCGTCAAGAATAGTGATATTCTAATTTGCTGATAGAGAAACTATACATGGTTAATAATTAAATTTCCTTTATTCAATAAACAGCAGATTCCATGACCTGGCACAGTACCTAGTGATACAAAGAACTTGAAACTCATAATCCAGTGGGAAATCATCCACAAGCATTTACTGAACATCACAGTGGACTGTTTGCCTTGTTCACTCTGCTCCATGCAATCTGCCCTTTTCTTCATAAACCTACCCAGTACTGTTTTGCCTCAGGATCTTAGTTTTACTGTTCTCTTATCCTCAGATATTTGATGTCCCCATCCCTCTCTGCTTACAAGTCTCTACACAAATGTCACCCCCTATATGCTTCCACTTTCCAGGCTCATATCTTACTTTTCTTGCTCTTGCTCACTCTGGGTTCATACCTGAGTCAATTATCCCCTCTTTCAGGGCCTTTGCATTTGCTCTTCCTTTGACTAAAAATGTTTTTCCAGATAGCCACACAGCTCATTCCATGCTTTTCCCCCCTAAAATATCACCTTGGCAATGTCTTTCCTAACCATTCTATGCAAAACTGTAAGTGTTCCTCTTCCTCCCTTTACTTTCTATCTCCCCTGCCTTGCTCCATTTTACATCATAGTACTAACACCCAACATATTTTGCACTGAATAGTACATGAAAAATATTTAAATATTAAGAATCATTTCAATACTATTTTCTATTTATTTTACATTATTATTTCTTTTTAAAAGAGCAGCACAATGTAAATAACATTTCTTTAAGTGCTTGCTACCCCCTAACCATCACTCTAAAGATTTTAACCACTTAATTCTCACCACAAATTACCATTAATACCCTCTTTTTTTCCCAGGTGAGTAAGTTGAAGCATAAAAATTTAAATATCTTTCCTAAGATTATATAACCAGAGGTGGTGAAGCAGAAATTCCAGCCAAGTCATCTGGCTCCGAGGCTCATGCTCTTAACCACTTTGCTAGAATATTTAAAGTCATCTTCCTGTATGTTACCAGAGTAGGTAAATCTTTTTTTTTCTTTTTTAATCTACAGAGGCAGTGTAACTCCATTAATAGGGCTGGGTAAGCAGAGGTAGGGATTGTGGCACAATGGCTAATGGACACAGGCTTTCTTTTTGGGAAGAAGAACAATATTTTTAAATTGTTCATAATGGTATTTGCACAACACTGCAAGTTAGATTCTAAAAAAAGTGTACACTTTTGAAGGGTAAATTATATTGTATATGTATTGCATCTTAATAAAACTATTAACAAAAAAAATAAAATAAAAAAATCATCTCCGCTACTCTTTCCTCTCACTTCCTACCTTAGAACTATTGAATTAGGTTCTCCATGGGCATGGGGCTGAGAACTGGGCATATGCCACAAGTTCCCCAGGTGATGATGTAACTGGCCAGCTGTCCAGTGGGTGGGAATATCCACCAACCCCATGATCCCTGCAATTATCAGGCTGAGTGACCATTTTTAAAAATAATAATCAATCCTTGCCTTCCAATGAGAAGAGTATGAATTACTAAAGGCCAGGCAGGATTCCCATTGAGATCCTAAGAGCTGTCACTTGTCTATGCAGGAGCTGCATGTGATCTTCAGGTGCGTAGTAATGGCATGGAAAATCCCACAAATTATGAATTGGCATGCAATGCCCCCCTGTGGACTATTTAAATAAGAAGTCTCATTGTTTACATGACTTTTAGATCTTTTCCCCAAACACCTCAATTCTTTCCTATCTGCATCATTTTATGATCAGTTCTCCCATCTTGGAATATTAGATGCAGAGCATATCTTAGCCTTCTAGAGAGACAGAAGAAGAGAGAGTATACCCTACAAGGTGATATTTGCAGAGCTAGAGGAAGTTCTGGAATCACCTTCCACAAGACACATGATATTTGTCCATGCAATATTCGCTACTATCAAATAATTCAGGTGTATCACCGGCTCATCATCCTCAGTCGACCATTTTCAGTTGGTGAAGTAGTGTGACATGATCATGACCCCATAGCATCCTTGGATGTTCCCAGGGGCAGATAAACTTGAAAGTCCTCTCCTCATTTGTGATCTCCTTCCTTACTAAATGGACTATATCTTCAAGTGCTTCCTTTTCACTCAGATAGACCTGGGTGTCCATTCTGCCTTGCCCAGGCATTATGATATGCTTTTCCTGCACTATCTTAATTATCAGAGCAATTTTATGAGCAAGATGCTATTATCATTAGGGCCTTCAGACAAGGAAACTGAGTCACCAAGGGCTTAGCTCAATTATCTGAGATCAATTGAGCACAAGAAGCACATGCCACTGTGCCTGGCATATTTTATCATTTGTTTTATTCTTCAAGTCCTATGATTTGCTGATCAACTTAACTCATCCCCAAGCAGAATTTATGTCTTTTAATGACTCAGTGTTACCACTTCCAAGTAACACATTTGCATTTTATAACAGGGACTTTCTAGTAATCAAACCATAATCCAAAGCCCAAATCCCTAACGTTGACATTCAAGTGCCCCAAGTGATAGGTGATTGGGGGGATCATTTTGGGCAAGGGCCTTTTCCAGGTGACTCTCAAAATACAACCTGGGCACATAATCACATTAAATCCAATTTGCCAGAAGTCTTGCAGTTTGGTACTTTACGTATTTCATCTCTTTCAATCCTCCTGACAGCCTGCAAATGTATGTTATTATCTTCACTTACTAAGTAAGACAATTGTCAGAGAGGAAAGAGTCAAAATTCACAGCTGGGTCTTTCTGGCTGCACTGTGCTTTTAATCATGTCCTGCCCTGCCCCTCACAAGCAGTTCTGAAGTTAGCTACCTGGAAAGACATGCATAGTTCTAAGTAATCTCCCTCTTATTTCTCTATGCCATCCCTTCTAACAAACTGTATTCGAGGGTCTTATTCACTGTGCTTTTCGTGATGCACATAGTAGGTGCACACAATACATGTTTGTTGCTGGAATAGATGACTAGTAAAACTGGTTGCTACTTATTTGCTGCAGAAATAGAATCAGGCTTCAAGTGAAAAACTGGAACCATGCCCCAAATGCCTGCCAGAAAACGTAGCCATAGGAGTCAGTGCAGCAATAAATGAAGGTCTAGTCTCCAGCCTCTGTGAAATACTGGCAATAAGTGCCACACTTACATTCACCAAGAATCACTCTGCATATGCCATCAGACTAGAGGACACAATCCTGCAGCTTCAGGAAACCACTGGGTGGTTTCTGATTGTCAAGGTCACGGTCACAGGCACACCTGTAGAGGGCACTGCTACTCTTCTCACCCCTTCCCTGGCCCCTGAGGTGACCAACCAGATGTCATTTTGGCCTCAGTTTAAATCAGATTAAAAGGACAAAGGGATTAGTTCCAGCAGTTCCAGTCAAACTAGGAAATGAGAGAAGAATCTAATGAAGAGATGCATGGGAACATTTAGTCCTCATTTTACATCAACACCCACAAGGACACACATATTACATACTCTTTGGCCTTCCTTAAGTCTTTCTCCATCAGGTCGTGGAGACACAGATCTTAAGAAGACATGGTCTTTGTTTATTTTTCAGGGATTTCTTTCAGTAGTACCTAGAAGGCACTAGCAAATAACATTAGCATTATTATCCAAAATGACTGGTGAAGAGGTTAAAATAACAAGAACTGGTCTTTCCAGGTCCCCTAAGGTACTCAGTTGTATTAATGGCAAAGTGAAAGAAGCCAAACTGCCCAGGATGTTTGTCTAAGAAAATCGGTGTGTTGCTTTTTGTGTACCCAGTGACAGCCAGACTCAGAGGGGTGTGCTAAGTATAGTGTGGGGACAGAGCTGGCTTCCCTGGGAGGATGTGCGCAAAGTCAAATGCAGTGGCCAGTGGATTTGGGGGTGGTTTTTCCTTTTTAAAGTTTTTTTTTTTTAATATGTTGGAAATTGTTCAAGTCATTGAGAAAAGAAACCAAATCTGGGGACAGTCAAGATACTTTGCCATAAAATAACAAGCAGGAAAGTCCTGGGCATGTGTCACAAGGTGTTAAATAGTAACTAGAGTGGTTGCAATCTTCTCCAGTCTGGTGGAAATGTTGGGGCTTGACGCACTAAGATGGAACTTCCAGACTGGTGGCGTGTGCACTTCCTGTGAAACAGGTTGTTAGGCCCAACTCCACTTCAGACTTGACAGTCAGGTCCACTGAGATTATGTTTTTTGCTTGTGGTAATTGTACTTGGTAAAAAATAATGTTGTCTGTGGAGATCTCACTCTGGGCCAGAAGCTTTGATTAGGTTATTTCCTTTCTTCACAAGAATCTGTGAGGTGCAGTCCTCGACTCATCCTATTTGAACAGAAGGACTTTGAAACCGAACTTCCTCCAAATCCAAAGCTGGTAAGCGATGGTGCTGGAATTTCATCCTGGTAACTTGTTTCTAATCTGCTAGCCGAGGCTCTGTGCTAACTGTGCCTTCACACTTTCTGTTCCATCTTGTGCTCCTTGAATTCTCTCCTAGCTCTGGTCTAGGATCAGGAGGAAAGTGGGGTAGCAGGAAATGGCAGTATCAGAGCCATCTGATGACTTCCCTGTTGTCCACATGCAGGTGACTGGTAGTTGTGCCCAGTGTTAGCTGCTGCATCACGAGTGTCACAGCACGCTGAGAGGACACAGAGAATGACAAAGTAAGTCAGAAGGGCAGGACCCCTGTAGCCCACCCATCATCAGCATCCTCTTTCTTCCCTACAAACATAATACTGAAGCATCACCAGAAATATGCTGATGCTTAGCAACCTAAGAAATGCAGCCTAGAGGGTCTAAACAACCCATGACTGACTGACTCAGTTTACTAGTATGCGACTCAGTTTACTAGTGTGCAGCTCAGTTTCTCCTTGAATCTTGCTCATTCTATCTTCTGTCCCATCAGGCCATGTACTGCCACCAAGGCTAGCCCATCTGGAACACAAGAACATGTAAATGGTATATAAACCCTAACTTCCTACTGGGTGTGCTCAGCCTTGGTATGTGATTCCGCTGGGTCAGTATTGGTACTAATAAACCACTTCTTGACAGCCGTGAAGGAAACAGTTCCAGTTTCCTTTTCCTATAACAATACTAGTTTTATTCTGGGTGGCAGGAGGCTTGAAAGACTAGATTTCTCTGCCTCCCTTGCATGAAGCTCTGTGACTAAATTCTAAGCAATGACATGTTAACAGAATTATTGTGAGAGTCGCCTGGGGTTAAAGGAAGCTCACTCAATAAGGAGATGAGTCCTTTTGCTCATTTTTTTTTCTCACTGGTACCTGCAATGCAGCTGTAATGACTGGTGCTCCAATAGCTGGCTTGGAAATTAAGGTCATTACTGGGTAGGTGGGCAGTGACTTTCAAACTCTAATGGGCATATATTTTACCCAACGATTCTTTTAAAAGTGCAAACTATGATTCAGTAGTTTCAGGTACATTCCCTAGCACTTTTCACTGAGGGATGATACCTAAGAGCACACCTGACACTTGAATTTCAGCTTTGAGATATCATGCTTCACTAAAGGAAAGTAGGGTTCCTTGGGAAAATAGCTGATTGAGGACTGGAGCAGGAAAGATATAAGAAAAGCCTGGCACACCCAAAGCAAGAAAGTGTTCAAAAATAATGGGGACATGCAAAAGGAAGGCAGCTGGAAAGGATTGCCACTAGTTACATCAGGGACAATTCAAGTACAAAAATTAACAATGATAGTAACAGGTTATAACCCATTAATAAAATAGGAAACCATAAATCCATGCAGATATAAATAAATCAATGAATATATGGAATTTTTAAAAAAAGAATTGCCTTCTATTCCACATTCTTTATTAAGGGACAGAGGGATATGGTGGGGGGGGTCACTTCTCCAGGGATCCAGCTGTCACCCTGGATTAATGGTACCTCAACACTGACCCAAGGGAATCAAATGGTACCATGAACTTGGCCAACAAGACATGGTTTGTGAATCCACAAATCACTGAATGAGTGAGTTTGATTCACCTCAAGACTGTAGCCAAGTCCTTATTTTGTTGTTATTTTGCTCATGAGTTCTTGATTATAACTACTCAGCAATAATCAAATCCACATTTTTATTATTTTTCCCCACCACCACCCCTTATCTCTTTGTGACTTTCTCCCAAGACCCAGCCTAATCTCAGAACCTTCACTGTGTTTATTAATATTCACTAATTTCTATAAGTATTTTACTTTGCCCAATTATCTGTTTTGTAAATGTCTAGTGCTTGTCTGTTATTCTGGCTTACTTTACTAGACATGATTCTCTTGAACTCCCTCCATTTTGCTGTAAGTGGCTGCATTTCATCATTTCTTATGGCTGAATAGTATTCCATAGTGAGGATATGCCACATCACCTTGATTCAATCATTTGTCTGCTTCCATGTCACCGCTGTTGTAAATAATGACACGAGAAACATCATAGAGCATATACTTATTCTGCATTGATAACTTCATGTTCTCAGATAACTACGAGTGTCTGGGACTGCTAGATCACATGGTACGCCATCTTTGCTTTTTTACTGTAAATCTAGTTCATTTTCCATAATGACTATACCACTTTAAATTCCCACCAACAGTGTAATAGGGTTTTTTCTCCACATCTCTCTAGCACTTGTTGGTTTTTTTTTTAAATATGTACCTTTCTGGTAGGTGTAAGATGGTATCTCATTTGTGGTTTTAACCTGCATCTTTTACTTGAAGCCATAATGAACATCTTTTCATGGATCTATTGGCCTACCAGATATCCTCTTTAGCAAACTGTCTCTTCATATCTGTTGCCTGTTTATTTATTGACTTGTCTTTCTATTATTGAGTTGTGTATGTTTTTTTTTACAAATCTTATATATATATCAAATATAACATCTTGTCAGTTATATACTGTGGTGAATATTTTTTCCCCTTCAATAGGATGTCTTTTCAATCTTAGCCATATTTTTGGCTATAAAAGCTTTTGTTTCCCTTGGTGTGTGTGTTAAGTCTTCAAAAACATCTCTATCCCTGACATCATGGAATATTTCATCAATATTTTCTTCTGTATATTTTGCAAGTCTTATATCTGTTTTTTAATCTATTTGGAATTTGTTTTTGTGCATCGAGTGACCCAACTCATTTTGTTAATGAATGACCCAACTTCATTCTTTTAAGTGTGACTTTCTAGTTTTCCCAGCACTGTTTTTAAAAGAGACACTCCTTTCCGCATTATTTGGTCATGACTAGCGTAGATTAGGTACTGACAGATATGCGGGTTTATTTATGGGCTTTTGATCCAATTCAGTCAATATCATATTACATTATTCTTTTTTTTTTTAATTTTTGACTTTTTTTCTTAAAGTAATATTGCTTTATAATATTGTTTGTGATTTGGAGGTATAGGATTGCTCCCTTCAGGTGTTGTTACCATCCACACCTTTCATCAAAATATCCATAGTCCTCCACCATAGACCATTTGGCTCCCTTCCCACCTTGCTCTCGCCGCTCCTCCTGCTCTGGTAATCTCAGCTCTATAGTCAGACTTCTAGAGAATCTGTTATTGATTTGTCTTTATTTGACCTTTTGTTTGTTTCTCTATATTCCACATGTGAGTGATTTCATCTAGTATGTGTCTTGCTTCTTTTGACATTTCATTTAACATAATCCCAACCCCCTCCTACCTAGTTCCATCTATGGTATCACAGATGGCTAGAGCATATCTTTTTTTATAGAAGGACAGTATTCCTTTTTTTTTTTTTTTAGAGGTACAGTATTCCTTTGTGTATATATTCTATCCCTTCCTGATCCACTCATTTGTTTGGGTGCACTTGGGTTGTTGCTGTTATAAATAGTGCTGCTTTGCGTAACATAAAGGTGCACTGTTCCCTTCAAATTAGTGTTTTTGTATTCTTTGGGCAGAAACTAGGCTAGAAGCTCTGAGTTATATGGAATATTCTTTTTTATATATTTTAGAAGCCTCCATACTGTTTTCCATAAGGACTGGGCCAGTCTACATTCCCACCAACAGTGTAACAGGCTGTATTTTTCCCCTCACATCCTCACAAACACTTGTTTTTGGTCTTTTTCATATGGATCATTCTCAGGTATGAGGTGGCTTTGATTTACATTTCCCTGACCATCAATGATGAGCAGTTTTTCATGTGCCTGTTGGCCATCTGTATGTCTTCTTTGGAGAAGTGCCTATAGCTCTTTTGCCCATTTTTTGATTGGGTTGCTTGTTTTCTTTTTATTGAGTTGTATAAGTTCTTTGTAGATTTTGGATATCAGCCTTTTGCCAGATGTTTGGTGTGCAAATACTTTCTCCCATAATATCACAATTGTTTTTAATACTGTTGCTTTATAGTTGAGTATGAAGTCTGGTCAGGCAGTACTTCTGTTTCTTTTGTTCTCAGGATTGTTTTTGTGATTTCATATAAATTTCAATTTTTGTACAATTTCTTTGAAAAATATTGTTGGTATTTTGATAAACATTGCATTAAATTTATATATCACTTTAATGATAGTCATTTTGATTATATTGATTCTTCCCATCTTTAAGTTGTGATGTCCTTCCATCTCCTTTATGGAAGGAGACCTTTAATATATTGCAATTCTCATTGTAGAGATCCTCTACATCCTTAGGTTAGTTCCTAGGTATTTGATTATAGATATTTTTTTCTTCATGTTCATTGTTCATATTTTAAAATGCTATGGGTCTTTGTATGTTGATTTTTCACCTGCCACCTCTTGTTTCTCATAGGGTTTTGATGGAGTTTGTAGGGACTTCTATACATAATATCATACCCATATGTGAATAGTGACAGTTAGAGTCCCTTTGTTTACAACATAATATCCTTTATATCTTGTTTGGTCTAATACCTCTGGCCAGGACCTCTAGTGCAAAGTTGGTCCTGAGCTTAAGGGAAATGTTGTCAGTTTTTTTACCATTAATATTTTATTGGCTGTTGGTTATTAATATGTGAACTTTGTTGGGAATCTTTGATGCAGAACTGCACATTTACAGAGTTTCAAAATACCTCCTTATAAAATGTGAATTACAAAGGCAGATACCAATTTAAGTACTTAGAATGAACATTCTCAGTAATGGGACAAATTGAAATTATGAACCATCTGACAAGATCTAATGAGAGGAAAGCAGTATTAACTTTAACATTCCCACCAAAAATATATATATTTAAATTCAGTTTTATAAGGTAACATCAGACACATCCAAATTAAGGAATATTCTACAAAATACCTGGACTGTAATTCAAAAGTATCCAGGTCATGAAAGTCAAGAATTGCTCCAAATCAAAAGAGTCTAAACGTTGTGACAATTAAATGTAATGCATAGTTTTAAACTAGCTGTTTTGGCTATCAAAGACATTACTGAAACAGAACCTTGATGTGGTCAAAGGATTAGATGGTAGCAATACATCAGTAATTTGGAAGGTATAGTGATGGTTATGGAGAGACCACCCTTGTTTGTAGGAAATGAATATTAAAGTATTTGGGGGGTAACAGATTGACAACTTATTCTCAAATGGCTTTCAAAAAAAGTTATTTGTACTATATTTCCAACTTTCTTTTTTGAGACTAGGCCTCGCTATTTTTGCCCATGGAACCACAGGCTCACGTTGCCCATGGTACCATGGACTCAAGCAACCCCCAGCTTCAGCTTCCCAGGTAGCTAGGATTACAGGTACGTGCCACCACACCCAGTTATTTTTGGGGGGAACTAGGTCTCACTGTGTTGCCCCTGGAGGGACACCAACCGTGATCCCCAGACCCAGCTGCAACTCCATAAGTTGTTGCTTACAGGCACACGCCACCGTGCCTGCCTTCTATATTTCCAACTTTTTAATTACGCTGTGATTGTTTCAAAGTGAAAAATTAAATTTGGTTTAAAAAATTGGTATACTCAACAGTAAAGAAGGATGTTTCCATTCAGTTATCCCATTGCAGGGCATATTTTGATTTGGAGGCTTGAACACAGACACGATTGTTTTGATTTAGCCATGTCAAAATCTCTTCAAAAATATAAAATGTTCCTTCAGAATGCAAATAAACATTTCAGATTTTTACTTTATCCCTGACTCCCCACCTCCAGTTCTCCAAAGACCCAATTATGAAGGGTTTTTACTCTCTTTTAATGATGCATTATTTTTAAAAAGACATATTATAACTAGGTTAGCCTCTAAGGTTTTGCCCCCCAACAGTCATTTAGGAGTTTAACAATATTAAGTATTACAGCTTTACGTTGCTGAGTGAGGGCCCAGATAATGTAGCCCATATATGAAAAAAGTTAATATATTGGACTTTATAAAAATTAAAACTGTTCAACCTGAACAGAAAATAGAATATACAACTAGTATAAATTGTGGGAATAGGTTTATGCTGAGGAATGAACATGATATGAGTAGTGGAACTCATTGTTAAAGCTAGTGTGAGAGCTAGGATTGGTGTAATAATGAATATTGATACTGCCAATGATAATAGTGTAACTGTTCTGTGATAAATAGCTTGTCATCAGCAGCAGTAAGATGGAGTAGAACATAAGGACAAAATATGTTGGGCCTATGGAGTTGTATGTAGCCTAGTACTTTACATTTAATTAATATAAGGACTGCTATGGCAAGTACCTGACATGGGAATAGTCATGAAAGAAGATTAATTGTGAATTTAATGTTAGGGAGAGGAATTCAACCTCTAATTGTAAAAGTTTACATTTTATAAAATTGTGGGGCTTTACCACCTTAACAAATTCTGTTTGGGAGCATGATTATTGTGAGTTAATTAGATGAAGATCATATCATCTATTTGTTTGAAGTCCCTTTATAAAGTTGACTTTCTCTTGTCCTTTTATACGGGAAGAAATATAACAGTATTTACCCAGACTTTGCCGGTTTGAATTCGGATCACATAGGACTTTAATTGTTAAACAGACAAGCCACTAACAGCAGCTACACCATTGGGATGTCCTGATTCAACAACGAGGTCATAAACTCTATCATCCACATGAACTCTAGAAGAGGATGTGCTGTTATCTCTAGGGTACCTTGTTTCATTAATCAAAGATTTGAATCAATAATGAAATATTTTGATTAGTTGGCCTACATTGTAATCACTTGGCAGTTATGCCATTTTTTGAGATCATTCCAACCGAAATTGTTAGTATAGTCCATTAAAGTTTTTCTTATCCCTCGGTTGAAAATTATTTTACCTTATATGTGAAAGTTTATTTCTAGGCCCTCTAGTTTATTTCTTAGTTCTATATGTCTGTCTTTATACTAGTTTCTCATATTACATAATGTTCTCAGGGCACTTATCCATGTTGCAAAAGGCAGGATGTTCTTCCTCATGACAATAATTTTCTGTGGTCTATCTATACACTATATCTGCTTTTGCCATTCATCCACTGGTAAGCTTCCATATCATTGAGGTTGTTTTCCTATCATGGCTATGGTGAATAATGCTGCACTAAACATGTGCATCTCTCTCTTCCCTACCCTGTTTTCATTTTCCAGGTATAAACCCAGAAAGGAGTTTAAACCTGGAAAGTAGAGTTTCTAGATCATATGGCAGACCTATTTTTAATTTTTTGAGGAACCTTATATAGTTTTCCATAGTGACTGAAACAATAGAGTCATAAAAGGCTTACTAACAGGGATATAGTCTAAGAAGTGTGTTATTAGATGATTCCATCATTGTGTGTTCTAGCGTACAATTACACAAAACTGGGTAGTCTAACCTACTACACTCTTGAGTTATTGCTCCTAGACTATAAAATAGCACATTACTATACCGATGCTGTAAGCAACTGCAACAGTGATATTTGTGTATCCAAGCTTATCCAGACATAGGAAAGGTACAATAAAAATATGATGTAAAAGATTTAAAATGGCACCCTTGCATGGGACCCTGCAGTGCACAGGACTTGCAGGGCTGGAAGTTGCTCTGGGAGAGTCAGCAAGCGAGTGGTGAGTGAACATGAAGGTCTAAGACATGACTGAACTCTACTCTGGACTTTATCAGCACTGTACACGTAGGCTACACTAAACTTATGAAAACATTTTCTTCAATAAGAAAATGATCCTAAAAACTTAGAAAGAGAGAGAGAAAGAGAGAGAATGATCCTACTTTATTGTAATTTTCACTTTATTAACTTCTTAACTTTGGGACTCTTGTAATTAAAAAAAAAAAACCACGTTGCACAACTGTGCCAAAATATTTCTTTACATTTTTATTCTTTAAGCTTTTTTCTATTTAACACGTATTTTTACTTTTTAAATATTTCTTTTTAAAAACTAAGCCATAACAATGATATAATGTATATATATGTATATAGATATACATATGTGCAATCAATAAAAAAATTAATTAAAAAAAAAGACCTAAGCCACAAACACACACATTAGCATGGGTCTACATGGGTCACAACCACCAGTACACTGAATTCCACCTCCACCCCACTGAGGATCTTCAAGGGAAAGAGCTTGCCAGGAATTGTCCTCCTGTAACAACACCTTCTGAATAAGCCCTATAGGACATGCCTGGGCCTGTTCTTGAAGGGGTCAACCTATTCAGAACTCTATCTGTGCTGTTTTGCTTAATTTCTTTCATTCTTTTTTTTTCATTATAAATTTGCTTGTAAGCAAATAGTGCACCATGCACACTTCTCTTTATTAATGAAAACCTTTGGATATTGGGGTCCAAGTTTTCAATCTTTTTAAGGGGTTTCTGGAGGTCTACAAATGTTTCTGCTAAACCATTTACTGGAATTTTCTCTGGGTTCTTTTTCCTTCTCCTGCAGTTTGCGTTTCTTTTGCTACTTATTCAGCCCTGCTTTTCTGTTCCAGCCCCAACAACTCACCAGTCAATTCCCCAGGAAATTTCACCCCCATTCACACCCAGGTGAAAACTGCTTTCCACCTCAACTGCAGCCTAGTTAATTTTTTTTTAATTTCCTTATCCTTGGCACATCCCTTGAAGTCATGGACAAATCTTTTGAGTGTCTTCTTTCAGATGCCACTAATATACCCTATGGTGAAATTATCTCCAGCTCCAGCAAGGTTCTAGATGCAATCATAGATGTTGTAATCCTTCTGGAATTGCATCAATGTCTTCCTCAGTTGTAGCAACAGCCTGGGCAAAGGTACTCTTAAGGTAGCAGATCTAAAAAAACTGCTCTCACTCCTCAACCCATTGGTTTGATCAAGGAAATAGCGTTTGAAGAGAACCACTTTAATTCTGGGGTGAAGATCACCCCAAAAAGGTGGTGTCCAGGAGTATATTCAATAAGCAATATCTTGAAAGGTATGCTCTTCTCCAAATAGCACTTCTCCATTTCACTGAATAGCAATGCAGCAGGCCATCTTGGAGGCCCATGTATGACCTCGTCTTCCTACTGATGTTGTCTACTTCCTTGATGGCCTCAGGGTTCTCACTTCAAGATCACTAAAGGTTTTAATGTAACACTGTTCCCAAGCAAGACAGTCACCTACTGTTAAATACCTTGAAACCTGGCATTGACACGGCTTCTTCATGGATAAATGTTCTTTCAGGCTTCCACTTCCAGAATAGAGAGTTTTCATCTGTGTTGAAGATTTGCTCTGACATGTCCCTCCACCATCAGCCTACTTAGTTTCCCAAGAAATTTCAGCTGCTTTTACAACAGCACTCGTAGACACACCACTCATTCTTACATTACGTAACGAAGACTGATTCTTGAATTCTCTGAACCACCCAGAGCCAGCAGTAAATTCAACATTATAGCTCGTCCTTTCTTGCAACATCATGACTTTTTACCTCAGTCCCAAGCATCAGGGTGTTAAGAAGCATATATTTCTGTGTCTGGTCTTCAATGCAGTTCATTAGCAACTTCTCCTAGTCTGATATAAGATCTTCTCATATTGTTGTCTCATTGCTTTCAAAGAAGCAGATCCTATAAGAGCTTCCATCACTATGTTCTTCAAGATCATAGCTATGGTGAAATGAGACTTGCCTGGCTGGCAAAAATCACTCTCTTCCACTTTCTTAATCCTTGATCACTTTTAATTTTGTTTTCAGATCAGTCACTTAATGTGGTCTCTTAACTGGTGAAATTAACAGTGGATTTTGCAAATGTTGCTTCTTCTTGATCTTCTGTAATTCTGTGTTATCTATGATTTCTCCTTTTTGATTTGTGATTCTGCTTATTAATATTTTATCTATTTTGTTTACCTTCTCAAACTATCTTTTAGTTTTATCGATTTTTTTATATTATCTTTTTGACCTCTATTTCTACTCATTTTTTTCCTTTTACTGTCTTCTGAAAAAAAAAAAAAAAAGACTTTTTCAGTCTACTAGCTGTGGGTCTTAGGTGTGACAGTAGAATATTTGGAGGTTTTCTTGCTACTAAAGGTGGATCTGTGTTGAACTATCTTTCCTGTTAGGACAGATTTAGTCGCATCTCATAGATTCAGGTAGTTTTTATCATTTTCTTTTATCTCAAGATAGTTTTCAATTTCTTTTGACTGGTGAGATCAGGCTATTTACAGTGAAGGTAATTGAGACTTAAATATACAATGCCTTTTCATAATACTTTTTTCTTTTGTGGGGCTTCCTATCACATATTCTTTAAATTGCATTTCATTGTCTTATGTGTTACTTCTATTAATTTTTGCTTGAGGGTTCTGTTAAGGTTAGTAGATGATGAGTTATTTGTGTGACCCATTGTGTGACTGCCCCATCTATGAGTGACTCTGATGGGCCACACTGTTCCTTTCCTCTTCTTCCTCCATTTTAAGTAATTTAGATATCTCTTAGATGTCTGTTGACCTACTGCTTTAGAACTTCTTTAGAACTTCTTTCACATGTGGCTTGGCGTTGGTGATTCTTTTAGTTTTTGCTTTTTAATGAAGTTCCTTACTCTCTTGTCTTAAATGTTAATCTTGCTGGGTAAAGGATTCTGGTCGGAAGTCTTTTTAAGTACTTTACTATCTCTTTCCATCCCCTTCACGCTCACAGTGTTTCTGCTGAAAGGCCTGCCGACAGTCTAGCAGATGTTCTCTTATGTTACCCATTTTTCTCTTGATTTTTTATATTTTGTTCTGGTCATTGGTTTTCAACAACTATATTATGTGTCTTGGTAATCTGTCTGGTAATATTTTGTTTGGAACTGTTCTTTGGACCTATTAGATCACAACATCTAGTTTATTTCCCAGGTTGATATGACTTTCAGTAACGATTTCTTCTACATTTTCTACGCCTTTCTCTTTCTCTTCTGGAACTCCCATGATATGGATATTACTTTTTTTTTGAGACTAGGTCTCACTATTTTTGCCCGTGGAACCGCAGGCTCTCTTTGCCCGGGGTACCACAGACTCAAGCCATCCCCAGCCTCAGCTTCCCAGGTAGCTGGGATTAAAGGCGTGCGCCACCATGCCCAGTTATTTTTTTGGAACTAGGTCTCACAAGGGTCACAGGTGGGACTCAAACCGCGATCCCTACCCCCGGCTTACAGGCACGAGCCACCGTGCCCGGCCGGATATTACTTCTTTTTAAGTTATCACAAAGGTCTCTTATACTGTTTCCTTTTTTGAATTTTTTCTCTACATTGCTCTTGCTATATGTTGTCCAACATTGTATTTTTGAACTTATTAATTCTTGCCACTGCTTTTGTTTGTTGTTGAAGCTTTCAATTCTATTTTTTAAATCAGCTATTGTGTTTCTTAACTGTCATTTCTAATTATAGTTACATCATATTTTCTTTATCTTTATTCAGATAAAATTTAGTTCTGTTGTTCTATGTCCTCTGGTTGTGTGGTGTTTGGTTCCATAAGTGTTGTTAGAACTAGTCAACTTACACCAGGCACTAGGGATCACGGTTCAAGTCCCACTTGGGGCAACACAGTGAGACCTAGTCCCAGAAAATAACTGGTCATGGTGGCGCACCCCTATAGTCCCAGCTACCTGGGAAGCGGAGGCTGGGGATGGCTTGAGTCTGTGGTACCTCGGGCAGCATGAGCCTGTGGTTCCATGGGCAAAAATAGTGAGACCTAGTCTCAAAAAAAAAAAAAAAAAAAAAAACTAGTCAAGTGACCTTGAACTCATCTTCTTTCAAGTTATGCTGTTCTGGGGTCCTGTCTGGGATTTTTTTTTGCTCTAACATTTGTGGTGCTATTCTGTCACATCATTTTTAATTTTTTATGGATTTTAATTGGGATAGGTTTTTAGACTCTTGTCTTTGTACTTGTTGAAGTAGTCTGAGGATGGCTACTGACAAGCAGTAGTAGGCTAAACGAGGACCCAGACAGTAGGACAGCAAAGGAATTCAAACTTCCCATGTGCTGTGGGTATGAATTGTGTGATGAAGGTCCTCAGTGATCTCCTCCTTAGGCCAGCTTCTCAGTCACAGTGTCTCTTACAGTCTCATGTCTACTCCGTATCTTTTTTAAGCACTAGAAGCAATGCCGGCACAGACTGTAACTGGCATGGGGTCATAGGCAGGGAGCTGGCTCTTTTCTGGCACAGAGACTTATCCTGTGGTGTTTGCTCCCACTATTGACAGGTGCTTGAGTACTAGTTTGGTTTGGTTTTAGCCCTGGGGCAAGGGAGATGGCAGGTGTCTTAAATATCTCAACCTGGGCTTCAAGGAGTAGCCTCATCTATTCCGATTGCCAGGTGCTGTCACCAGCTTTTCCCTGCCAATTCAGGCTCCAGCTGTTCTATACTGAGAGCTGAGGCCCAAGTCAGTAATCCCCATTCTATATCCCACCCCTGCAGCTTTCCACAGTGTACTCTACATCCTGTGTCCCAATGTAGGGGTAACTGGTCTGTTCATGATGCCCACTGTCATGCAAACATCAGTCTCATCAATCTGCATAGGTTTTTTTTTTAATTAGTTTTAGCAGTTATAGAGACACACCAGGCAGGGCAGG
Source organism: Uropsilus gracilis (assembly GCA_004024945.1). NCBI lineage: Eukaryota > Metazoa > Chordata > Mammalia > Eulipotyphla > Talpidae > Uropsilus > Uropsilus gracilis. The sequence goes on along the minus strand of PVHY01001060.1, from coordinate 35,025 downwards.
ACCAGAACCAGGTCAGGGGGCCAGGAGAGAGGCAGCCCCCCTTGGGAACCCACCATCCTCCCGGCCCCCCAGGAACCTTCACCTTCTATTTCTAGGCTCTGGTGTTCTCTCTTGCTCTCTCAACCTGTGCTTGTGCACACTCTCCTATGCTCCTGGTGCCCTATTTAGCCCCTCTCTTCTAGGCCCAGCTGTGCCCACTCACACATGCGTATATCCACTGGACTGCACAATCACAGAGAAGGTGCAATAGTACAGATGCTGGTTTTATAAGCTAATGGAGGAAAAAGCCTAATTCACCCTACAATCCACCCCCTCAGGCTTTTTCCCTTTTCGCAGCACAATCTACGTGCTTTTCTTCTTCCGCCAAGTTTCCCTTGACAAACGTGGAAAGCCACAGCCATGTCCAACAGAAGTAAACACTGCAGCCATGTACAAGGAAGTCCAGTCCACTATGGTGGCAGGACATATCAACCTAGAGCTGAAAAGACAAAAGGGTCTGGCACCTAGCAGACTCTAGGTCTGCTACTGATAAGCACTACTACACTCAACAGGGAACTACTCTACAGCAGTCTGCTGTCACTCACCAGAATCAGATGTCACTCACTCATCAAACTTCCTGGCCTTCTCTGGCTGTGATCTGCACCACAAGCCACACACTGCATTCTGACTGGAGACATTCATTTTGCTCCCCAGGGAGCTGTCACTCCAACATTGTCCTCCATGGCCCCAATGTGACATGCAGACCCCTGCACTAGGCCAACCCTCTGCACTTGCACTTGAGTTGGGAACCTGTGGAGAGTCAGCTCCACATGTGGCCTCTGGTAACTTCCTATTCCCTGTGGATGGGTTTCTCAGTCCTCAGTCTATGGAAGGTGTTCAGAGCCTCCTCCAGACACATGCCTGGAGCCTGGAGTTCCCTGCGTTACCCTGTCCCAGCAGCCCATCCTCTTAGGGGCATGAACCTCTGGTTCTCCTGTAATTCCTCCACAATTCTAATAGATAAGCACTGGACCATGCATGTATTTTAGCAGAATTCACACTCGGTCCCACTAGATTCACTCACAACTGGGTGGGGTAACTCTATGAGGCTTCGTGACTTTAAGGTGCTTGCTTGCCTTCCTTGACCTTCTTTTTTTTTTTCTTTTTGAGATTAGGTCTCACTATTTTGCTCGTGAAACCGCAGGCTCACCTTGCCTGGGGTACCACAGACTCAAGCAATCCCCAGCCTCAGCTTCCCAGGTAGCTGGGATTACAGGCACGCACCACCACACCCAGCTAATATTTTGGAACTAGGTCTCGCTATGTTGCCCCAAGTGGGACTCGAACTGCGATTCCCCAGCCCCAGCTGCTCCATAGGCTGAAGCTTACAGGCACGTGCCACCATGCCCGGCTTTCTTTGACCTTCTTCCCATTTGTTCAGCAACTACCTGTGTTCCTCTCTAAGCGCACTGGCTCTCTATCTTCCCCAAGCTAGCCACGTCACCACTGAGGTGATGTCATGTATCCAGCATCCCACATAGGGGGCCAGAATGACCATAGAGACCCAAATGAGGATGAGGGGGCACTTGTCAGTACTGTGTCCTTCATCCTTGCTGAGAAATGCTTCTCATCAGGACCAGGAGTATTTATATTAAACATGGGCTGCTGCATCCACAATTCCCAGAGGACCTTCTCTGGGTCAGTGTACATTTGCTATCTACTCATGGTTTCTGGCTCATCTCCCACATCAGCCCATACTGTTCTCACAGCAGCCACGATCCAGTCCAGCAGGGAGTGATCATGCTAGCCAGACAGCCAGCTGTTCTGCAGCCACTGTCTCAACAATGGTTTCAGGGTCACTGAGCTACTCTGTCCATCTCTTGTGCCATGCAGATAATTCCATCCTCCCTTAGGTCCCATAAACACAGCAGCCAACCGCCAAGGGGTCTCCTGGTTTCTTTCTTTTCTTTTCTTTTCTTTTTTTGAGACTAGGTCTCACTATTTTTTTGCCCGTGGAACTGTAGGCTCTCATTGCCCGGGGTACCACAGACTCAAGCAATCCCCAGCCTCAGCTTCCCAGGTAGCTGGGATTACAGGCATGCGCCATCACGCTCAGCTATTTTTATTTATTTATTTTTTTTTGGAACTAGGTCTCGTTATGGGCCCCAGGCGGGACTCAAACCGCGATTCCTAACCCCTGCTGCTTCATAGGCTGAAGCTTACAGGCACGAGTCACCGTGCCTGGTCTTCTGGTTTCTGATGGAGCTGCTTTTACCCAAGTCCGCCAGTTCCACTTGGGTGTGTGGGCAATAGGTGGTGAACTCCATCATCTGGGGTGGCCCAGAAGCCTGACATCCTGGGCCCTGGGGCAGCTATTGCTTCATCTTCTGTGTGACCATGGGATGAGCCTCGAGCTTCTTTTTCTTTGTCACCCCTGGGCGAGCCTGGAGCCAAGCCCAGCATTTGCCTCCTCCTCTGCAGAAGGAGAGTCCGGTGTCTCTGGGTGGCAGGCTGGTCCTGCACCATGGGTGAGCCTGAAGTGTAGGGCTAGCTTCCTCCTCCTTGGAAGAGTTCAGCATCTGCAGGGTGGTGGGTCAGTTGCACCCCATTCTTTAGGAGAAGCTTCAAACATTGCTGCAGTTCTCATACCTTGTGTAGCTTGCAGACCCTGAATCACTCTCTCAGCATGGCCTCCTGCAGAGCTGTGAGTCACCCCACAGCCCCTGCCACCTCATAGCCTCTACATATGTCAAGGCCCCCTCAATGTTGCTCAGGGCCCATCCCAACTGCCACAGAGACCCATCTATTTCTGACCATTGATGGGGACTTGTCCACTGAGAGGACACTGGCCACGGGGTACCATTTGCTAGTGGTCATCCACCCACAAATGTCTTCCCAGGTCTCAGAGGGCTCCATGTCTGCATGGAACAATCATGCTGACTTCGCCAACTGTTGAGTGACCATCCCATCCTTGTCACCAATTGTAGGGGCAATGGGCCTATTTGTGATACCCATTGTCATGCAAGCATCAGTCTTACCAATCTGCATAGGCTATTGATTTTAGCAGTTACAAAGACACACCAGGCAAGGCAGGGCTGGGGTGCTGGAAGGCAGGCGAGCCCCCAGACTCCCAGGAAGCTTCATGCTCCTTCTCTGGGCTCTCGCATTCAGTGCTCTTGCACTCTCTTGTGCTTGTATGCATGCTTATGAGCCCCTTTATCCTCTCTCTCTCATAGGCTCAGGTGTGCACACTCACACATGCACACACCCACTGGGTCACAAAATCATGGTGAAGGTGCAATACTACAGGTGCTGGATATACAGGCTAATGGAGGGAAAAGCCTAACTCACCCTACGGCCACTTGCACACCCCCTTATCCAGGAGTCCCTGAAGCTGAGTGTCAGCGTGATTCGACAACAGTAGGGCGATTTGCAGTTGCTCCTCCCTCCTGAGCTGTACTGCACTGTTATCAGAGTTAAGATCACTTCAACTTTTCCCTACCTCTAATGCCAAACCTTGCTCCTAGTGTGTGTGGTCTTTCCCTCTGGAGTTTTCTGGCTTGTTTTACTGTAATCTGTTTTGATTATCAGAGAGGGATGAGCCCGAGGTCTTCACTCTGCTGCCATAATTGCCAGACTCTGTTCATGTCACTGTTATCTATTTGCTATCCTCCAAGTCATTCTTTTTGTTTTGCCTCTACCTATACCCTGTATTGAATCCTTCATCTTGAAGTCGGGTTGAAAAGGAAGCAAGAGCCTCCAACTTTTAAGTCCCAGGTCCGTATAGCAGTTGCCACTCAAAATGCAGTTTAACAAGGGATTTTATTAACAAGGGAGTTCACAGGGCAACACAGCGAGACCTAGTCCCAAAAAATAGCTGGGGGTGGTGATGCGCGCCTGTAATCTCAGCTACCCGAGAAGCTGAGGCTGGGGATTGCTTGAGTCCGGGTACCCCGGGCAACGTGAGCCTGCAGTTCCATGGGTAAAATTAGCGAGACCTAGTCTCAAAAAAAAACAAAAAAACAAAAACTAAAAACAAAAAAAAAACAAGGGAGTTCAAGAGAGAAAACGAAAAGTCCTTAAAGCCACAAGTGGCAGTTATCTTACCCCAGTCACCATTCTCAGTCCCGAAGGTACCAAAGACACAGTCCAAGATGGTGCCCCTTTGCTCCTCCAAACCTCAGAGGTTGGCACTCTGCAAAGTCCAGTCTTTCTCTGACATCTCTTCTAGCTCCAGTATCCCGAGCTGCTCCACTTCTTCAAGGTGTTTCAGATTTCTTCTATAATTGCTGATACACAAATCAACTTTCCAAATTCCTGGCCATCGCCAGGTACCAACTTTCCAGGCCACCTTGCTGCAGCGTCACACTCTCCACACTGGCCACTCTTCTGCTGGCCACCAGGACTCCTTGCCACCACCAGCTCACTCTTCCAGGGGGCTTCTGCCCAGCCTGGTCACTCGGGCTACTCTTACCTGCCTGCCATTCTCTTCTCTCCTCTCTGGAAGGCTCTGCGCCCACATCCTTCTCCAGGTGCCAAAATCTCTCAGCTATCAGCTTCACTTTGGTTCTCCTTGTACAAATCCTCCCCCAGCTGCTTCCTCCAGTTTTTAACTGCCACGCCCCCAAGGGTGGGGGAGGGGCATCCAGTTTCAATCTCACTGATTTAGCTCTGAAATTTTTTAAATAATCTCTTAGGAAAGAAGTCCTGTATCAACTTTATTCCTGAGTTGTCTGTTTCTAAATAGGTTGTTCAATCCCCCCAAACCCCTCCAACACCGCCCCCCCCCCGCCCCCGCCGCCGTAGTAGGTATCTTTAAGGTTTAATATCCTCTGGATCCTCGGGCTGCAGGGAGCCCAAGTACTTCAGAGTTCCTGGAACATTACAGGCATTTTACACGCTATTAAGAGCATGATAGTCTGAGGCTGGGCATGGTGCTGCATGCCTGTAGGTGGCAGACTAGGAAGCCACGGCCGGGGCCAGGGATCGTGGTTCGTGTCCTGCCGGGGGCACGTAGCAAGACCTAGTCCCAAAAAAATAGCTGGGCGTGGTGGCATGTGCCTGTAATCCCAGCTACCTGGGAAGCTGAGGCTGGGGATTGCTTGAGGCCTGCAATTCCATGGGCAAAATAGTGAGACCTAGTCTCAAAAAAAAAAAAAAAAAAAAGAGCATGAAGATCTGCTTGCCTCCTCTCCACTGTGACTTTGGGTAAACCACTAAATTTAAGGCTTTAGTTTTCTCATCTGTAAAATGGAATTATACTATGGAACCCAATTCAAAGATTGGTTATAAAAAATAGGGTATGTAGATGTACTCAATATTGGCAGTTACAATTATTGACTTTCACTGTTGAAAATACCAAACCACAAAACTGCAGTGTTACCAAATTGTCAGTGGATTACAACTGGTATTTTAAATCACCGTTTGTAAATTGTTTGTTAGGAATTAAACCTATTCGACAGTTAAATTTAAATATTAAAGGACATTTAGTATGCAATTTAGCATGTGATTAACTTTACATTATAACTCTTTATGCTAAGATGATCATGTCTTAGATTCCAAGTTTAGTAAGGAGCTATAAGCTGATAAAGCACTTTTGAACATTAGGTTGGCACATCTACTTGCCAACTAGAAAATGAGCACAATAGGAAAAAACCAAGTAATCACCAGCTGACCATAAATTTACCTGCTTACATATACCTTACCTTTGTGAGGTCTTTTTGCAAAACACAAATGTTGACTTGCAGTGTGAAGAATCTTTTCCACAAAATATGAATATTTCATATTGTCTCAAGTTTTGTGGGTATCGTTACAAGATAAAGTGCATGTTTTCCTACCTAAACAATCTTCTTCACCCCTCAAATCTGCCATGAACATACAAGAAGCTAAATAAGACACCACCTTAAGTTTATCTTACACCCTGATTACACCATGTACACACAGATACACACAGACCACTTGCAACTAGGTTTAGACAACATCTGTGATTACTGATCTGGGTATGTATGGTAGAAAAAGCATTAAGAATCCTGCAATCACAGATATCTGATTGCAGATATAGAAGTCAATATAAAGTTTAGAAAAGGGGATATGAAGGCCGGGCATGGTGGCACAAGGCTGTAATCCTAGCTACCTGGGAATCTGAAGCTGGGGATTGCTTGAGTCCGTGGTACCAAGGGCAACGTGAGCCTGTGGTTTCACAGGCCAACAAAGGGAGACCTAGTCTCAAAATAAAAGGGGGGAGGTGGGGATATGAGAATTCAGCAGTGTCACTTTGACACTGTCCAAAGATGCCGACTGGGCAACTCCAAGACATCAAGGGTTGGTTGTGCTTCAAACTCAAATTTCAGCATTACTAGCAGATGTTATTTACCAACTCAAACCCATTTTGCTTCCAACTTACCCAGTCTTTTGATTTCAGTGTTGTTCATGAGTACTCTGTAAGAATATACTCACTAAACATTATGTATCCAGGTACTCTTCAAAGTCATACTCAATGCAAATAATCTGGACTTTGGTTTTACATAGTTTTGTTGTACTCTGGTACATTTAATATGGAGCTCCCAGGAGAGAAAAGCAGTTTCACTAGTCATTATTCATGTAGTATAGGAAAATATTCATCAATTTGTCTCAACTCAGTGAAGCAACCATCCATGTACTATACAGAAAGACAGTAGTCAAATGTCAGTTTATTCTGCTCCACCCTAAATCCTGTATGAAAGCTAGGTACTCTGAACTTTTGTAGGTTAGGGGCCATCTCCTATATCAGATGCTAAGTCAGATCTTAGAGTTGTAGTTGTACTCTAAAGTTTTGCTGAACTACTAATTCTCCCCTTGGAGAAAGGTGCCTTTCCTGTGAACAAGTATATTTGCATCAATTGATATATAATCTTGATTTGTGTTTAGTAACACTTAATTTGCACTATAAGTTACACCCATTTTCTAATAGTCTCTCCACAAAACACATCACCACAGCCTTCTTGTGCTCAGGAACACCAGATAGTACTTTAGTGCTATGCTGAGCCATTTAACCATTTTCACTCAACAAAAATAAAAATGCCATGCCAAGAAGTGGTTTAGAATGCTGCCAAAGAAATTTAACTCTTGTAATTTCTGCAAACGCACTAAAGGTTTACTCTACTCTAGTAGCTCCTGCAGGTTTGCTGTCTTTAAAATGGACATTTCAATACTGTATGGAAATAATCTCTTCCTACCATGTAAGAATTACAAGAAGCAAACTATGTAAATCCTACCTGCAATACTAAGTTTAGTGTGGTTAACTACAGGTAGAACTTCTAGTCTCAAATAGTCTGTTCAAGACTTCAAAGCTTCAATTATTCTGTATCCAGTTTTTGAAAAATATGTTCTCTGCCTTCTTAAAACACTGAAGAAAGCTTTAGTGATGACTCAACTTGTTTCTCTTCTCAATGAACATACACTTTCAGAAGACAGATCAATATGGTCAAGCAAAATACAAAATAATCATATCACTGTAATCAGTAGGGGCTTCAAAAGCTTTGTGTATGTCTCAAGAGAAAGCAAAAATGAAAAGGGTCTAAAGTGCAGAAGCATTAGAGGGGTTCATCATGACGAGGGCTGACTGTACAATGCAGAAGTTATAATCTACATTTGTTCTGAAAGGTAGCAAGGAGTTTCTAGGTGGGTGGGGTGGAATTGGTTAAGATACGGAGATGGCCAGGCATGGTGGCACATGCCTGTAAGCGGCAGCCTAGACAGCAAGTGGGGACCAGGGATTGCGGTTCAAGTCCCACTTGGGGCAACATAGCGAGACCTAGTTGCAAAAATATAGCTGGGCGTGGTGGTGCACACCTATAATCCCAGCTACCTGGGAAGCTGAGGCTGGGGATCGCTTAAGCCCATGGTACGCCGGGTGTGAGCCTGCAGTTCCACGGGCAAAAATAGCAAGACAGTCTCAAAAAAGAGATGTGCAATTGGGCCAGGCACGGTGGTTTGTGCCTGTAAGCTTCAGCCTATGAAGCGGCTGGGGCTAGGGATCGTGGTTCAAGTCCCACTCGGGCAAAACAGCAAGACCTAGTCCCAAAAAATAGCTGGGCATGGTGGCACGTGCCTGTATACCCAGCTACCTGGGAAGCTGAGGCAGGGGATTGAGTCTGGTATCAGGCTTGAGTCTGGTACCACGAGCAACGGGAGCCTGCGGTTCCACAGGCAAAAATAATGAGACCTAGTCTCAAAAAAAAAGACGTGCAATTGGAAAACTATCTCTGTAGAAAAGTCAACAGAGACTGTGAAGGCTTTTTGTTTTATGTTAGGTGTCCTGGGTTCAGTTCTGATCTTCTAACTCCATCCTTCTGGAAGGACTCCATCTTCACAACTACTATGGGTAGCCAAGATGGTATACAAAGATGATCGGTGACTTCATCTATTAAGATAAAGACCCCTATCAAAATCAGGACATATCTAACTTTTGGGTATTTCACCAAGATAAAACCTATACAAATGACTGATATAAATGTATCCTTTTCCTCCTATCAGCAAAATAGCTATTGTTACTATTTTATATGACCTCATATAAGTGAGGATCGACTTTATTTAGCTCATAGCCTAGAAACCTCAATAGTCAAACTGGTATAATTTCAGAACACATTAGAGACATCCTGGTTCAGGATTTCATATGGAAATTCTCAATTCATACAATGTATTAGTGCCCCTTCCACAACAGCATTGAAACTCAACAGCATACCTTTCACATGAAATATTTTTATGCAGCAAAACTTAGCTGATGACCAATTTATGCATGAAAATTACAAAGAGAATTAAAAAAGCTTTACATCAATACGCACTGTTTAAGGAATTTTTATTAAAGCAAGAATTTTATAATCCAAATTACGTTTCCTTGCTCAGTTGTCAATTCTGTTTTTCTTAAACAGAAGTGACATTCTGAGCTATTCCACAGTAAAGAATTACAAAATTAAAGAAAGGAATGCTTTAAATTTTTGTACTTTGCTGAAAATTCTTTTTTCCCAGGATCTATAAAACATTAATTTGTTTTTATATTTTACTATTTTTTTGTATTTTTTTGTTGTTTTTAAATCAATAAGTAATCTAGGACTAGCATTATGTCTGCTAGACCTGGCATTTGCTCGGTACATAAGGTTCAAAGTTTCCTTTCCTTTTTTTATTTATTTTATATTTTGCAATGTTTTTTTTCATAATATTTAAGTTTTTTCGATGTTTAGATATTTTTCTTCGGTGAAGCACGAGTTTCTTTTCGTGGTCCCTGATCAATCTGTAGATGTAAAAAAACAAACAAAACAGACTCATTGGCATTTGTCAACAACAAAAGTAAGTCAAGTCTCTGCCAAATTAAATTTACTCTGCAGCATGTTTCTGCAAAGTTTTATTGGAAGGCAGTTATCTCATTTCCACTGTATGACCACTATTATAACAACAGAATAAATAACTGCAACAGAGATAAAGCTCACATATACCAAAATATCTTTTATCTGATCCTTTAAAGTAAGATGTGTCAATCATTGGAGGCTGGTCTTTGCTATATAGTTACTCCCATAAAATGTGATAACGTAATGAAAGTCACAGCAGCAAGGGCCCAACAGGAAGTCATTGTAGCTGCCAACCCAGAAAAGATCTAAAGCTCATGAAAGGTTCCAGAGTAAGAGACAAAGATTTTTCAAAACACCTGATATAAATTATATAAAATCAACTTGAAAATACAGCTAAAACACCCAGACAATATAAATTCTAATTCCTTTTCTTAAGCAGCACACATTTGGATGAATGGTAAATGGTTCAAAATGTGCAAACTGTCAAAAACAAGTTTGACTCAATCAGGTGGGCAATGCTCACTTTAAACAGTTGGAACACCAGTGGCACTGTTAACTGCTTTCTGGGCAGCCTCTTTAGCTTGGTGGGCTTGTAGTACAGCTACAGCTTCATCAACCTAAAAGTAAGTGAAAAGAAATTTTAAGAATTAAAAAAAAAATTTTTTTTCAAATAATGCCAATGTTTCAGATGAAAATGGAAAGAACCATTTTAAAGAGATCCCAACTGTACCCTATCCTTTTAGATTCTATTCCACTACTATTCTTGAAGAAATACTAACTCACTTACAAACCTTCTCATCAAACACTGCCCCCTTGCCCCCAAGTTAAATACCAACAAATCTTTCTTCATTAAATCTACACTAAAGAGTATGGATGTTGAAAAACTCACTGGATTTCAAACTAAGCTCTGGCAAATTACTCAAATACTCTACAATTCAGTTTCACTATTTGTAAAGTGGGGACAACACATTTGTTATTAAGATTTATTTATAAAACACTTGTAAGTAAATGCTCTATAAAGCCAAGTTCCCACAAAAACAAAAAAGCCTCTGGAAGTAATATGAGGCTGTTAAATTACTTTAGAACGGAGAGACTCTGGAGACTCAAGCATATGAAGAAGTTCTGAATTATCAATTTCCAACAACATGCCAGTGATTTTTCCAGCAAGAGTAGGGTGCATGGCTTGAATAAGAGGAAAAAGCCGTTCACCTGTAACAAAACATTCCAAAACTCCTTTAGATATTTAAATTTTAAAAGCATGTACCACATTAAATAAAACTAGGGTTGTAAATAGCAATGTATATAATCCCACAACCCACCAGTTTTCATGGGAAGATTTCTTTTACAAGGCAATTTCTGTCAGTATTGCTTTGCCAAGAAAATGAAGCGATATTAGGCTGTTAAACCTGCACTCGGGCAACAGCAACGCTCTTTTCTCATTTAGTCCAAATTTTCTCTTCTAAAAATGTAGTGGGGCAAGCAATGCCCTTATCAACCAAAAGTAGTAATTTCTTTAGTAAACTTTGCAGCGTTTTTTTTTTTTAGACTAGATCTCGCTGTTTTTGCCCGTGGAACCGCCCAGGGTACCCTCATATTGCCCAGGGTACCAGACTCAAGTAATCCCCAGCCTCAACTTCCCAGGTAGCTGGGATTACAGGCATGTGCCACCATGCCCAGCTATTTTTTGGAACTAGGTCTCACTGTGTTGCCCTGAGCGGGACTCGAACAGCGATCCCTAGCCCCAGCTGATTCATTAGGCTGAAGCTTACAGGCATGCGACACCATGCCCTGCTTAACTTTCCAGGTTTTTAATTAGGTAGGTAAACCAACTGTACCCTCATAAACATTTATACCAATTTAGTTCAGTCCTATCCTAGCTTTTATTTTTAGGTGCAAAGTGTGTCTAGATGTATTGCAGTCTCTGAATTAAGTGGGATAAAGGTACGTACCCAACATTTGCTTTTGCTCTTGAGGAGGGGCAGATGCCAACATGGAAGCAGTCAAAGGCTCCTGACCTTGTACATGGACAGCAGGCTAGAAACAATAAAGGAAATATCAAAATTTAAAATATAGAATGGAAAGTACAAATATAGCAGTCATTGGAAATCACCAAGAAGTAAAGCTAGAATACAGGCATTCTAGCCACATTAGCTACTTCACTTTATTTGGAATATGCTTTGGAACCATAATTCTTTCTATGACCAATGCCAACTTTGGTTCCAGGGTCAGAAAAAAAGGAAAATACTAAATTTTCTTTCTTTCTCCCTTACAACCAACCCAAAGCAAAAACTCTCCAGCTGGGCTCGGCTTAAAGTATTTAAATCCTACAGCATAAACAAGATTTTTACATAGAGATGGATGTCAATTAACAAGATGTTCTAGACATAGTTTTTACACAAAGGTTTAACTTTTACAAAGAAATCAAGTCCATACCTGCTGCATGGTAACCTGTGGCTGTGCATTAAGATGTTGCTGAGGATTGCGAACTCCCGCAGCATATTTGTACTGCGGAACAGTGCGAACAGCGGGAGTAGCTGCAGCAGCAGCAGCTGCAGGACGTGGACCCATTGTCTGTGTTGATGTGTTAGCTAAAAAAGAATTATTTTATTTATACCTTGCTATTTCAAATTGTAAATCAACTTTTACATAAAGATTAAGACTTACCAACACGCTGTGTGGACATGACTCTTGGAACCTGTGAAGAAGCTGGTCTCATAGTACTAAATGGTGGTCTAGGAGCGGCTGGGCGGATAGCACCGGGCATATTTTGGAATGCTACATTTAAAAGACACAAATGTGTTATGACTAGGTATATTTCACTGCACGTGTTCATGCTATACTTTTTAGATCTGGAGTTTACACCAAAGGACAAATATGAATATCATTACTAAAAGCTGTCTCACCTATTTCCCCACACTTAAGAGAACAGGTGATGATGGAAACTGGTTCCATCATTTATTTTCCTGTCTTGTCAGGCAGTCAAGTTTTGAATTAGATACATGCCCAACTTGTCACAAATCAAACCAGGAGAGAAAATGCTCTTAGTAGACATAAAGGACATCTTAAAACTAAAAGGCTAGAATTCTTGCCACCCCCAACTCCAAAGGCCAAGCAACCTGTAACTTAAAAGTGAAAATACTGCTGAAATCTAATAGCTAATTTGCCTCATGTATTTAGTCCAAAAATATTAACAAGAAATGAAGACTTACGATGAGGTCTGGCACCCTGAGCAGTCCAGCGAGGACTTGGTCTTAGTTGAGCAATTTGGCTAGGAGGATAATATGCAGCACGGTTCTGAGTCTGTAGGAAGCAAGCAAATACACCAGCAATGCATGCTTGCTTCTACTAGCTCTGTGATCATTTTAAACACATAATTAATCACTGTCCACTATTTTTTCATCTTAAGGGATTGAAAAACAAACATCCAATATGAAAACCTTCATGAAGGTCTTGTTCTCTTAAAACCTACCTGTGGGATAGCTGCCATGAAGTAACCTGAAGGAGGTGCTGGCTGGTAGGGGTTGATTACAGGGTTGGGCACAGCTCTTACACTTGCCATTCTCTGCATATACTGGTTAGTGAGGTGAGCCTGGCGCTCTTCTTTGCGCTGAGCTAAAGCTACATACAATGGCTTGGTGGCCACAATTCTACCATTCATTTCTGTAACTGCTTTAGTGGCTTCTTCTGGGGAGGAGAAACACACAAAACCAAACCCTTTGCTGCGACCACCCTCCATCATAACCTATTAAAAGAAAAAAAAAATTAAGGTTAAGAATCATTACTTAGCATCTAGATATACACTGCCTCAAAGAACAAAACCCTGTTATTTTTTTTTTGGGGGGGGGAGTCATTCCCCACTAACACTCAAATACGAAAGGCAAGTTCTACATATGCATTATCCTAATCAAGTCAAAGAACTGAAGTAAAGGGGTACAACAGCAAAATTGGTGACGTTACATATTCAACAAGATTTTCCACATATATATGTATATATATATACATATACATATATATATACATATATATATATTTTTTTTTTTGAGACTAGGTCTCGCTATTTTTGCCCGTGGAACCACAGGTTCACATTGCCCGGGGTACCACAGACTCAAGCAACCCTCAGCCTCAGCTTCCCAGATAGCTGGGATTACAGGCGTGCGCCACCACGCCCAGCTATTTTTTTGAGGACTAGGTCTTGCTATGTTGCCCTGAGCAGGATTCGAACTGCGATTCCTAATCCCACCCACTTCATAGGCTGAAGCTTACAGGCACGTGCCACCGTGCCCAGCTAGATTTTTCATATTAGGATTCAAGTTAACTACATACACTGAAGATCTGCTAAGTTTGTGCATTCTAAGCAATTAAAGTGGACAAGATGCCTATAGTTACTCATGGTGTTGGGGGACAGACGGACAGCTGAATCTTAAAACAAAAACTTCCATTTCAAGGTTAGAAAAGTAATGTATATTGGGGTATAAACAGTATTCAACGATGTTTTAAACAAGCAATGGGTTAGTCGATAGATCGATAGAGACAGGCAGATTTTGGGGATCTTGTTTATATATATATATGTAAAAACATATATATATAAATATAAAATACATAAATATATATAAAAACAAGACCCCAAAAATATACCCATACAAGTACGTGAATTTAATGAAGTACGTGAATTTAATGAAGCAGTTTTAACATCTTGTAATACTGGTGGAGAAAGGCTGAACTTTGGACTATTTTAGTACATGGACATGAACCTTGTACTAAAATAGTACACAGGACACAGTACATAGGACAACTGAAAAGGTGACAGAAAGTCAATTATCCACATCACTGCCAGATTTTCCTAATTTTTTGTACTTTAGGTACATATTCAAAGTCTATGACATATGACCCCCAAAATCATAAATCAAAGCCCCTTATTGAAAATTGGGACAATATTGGACATCTGAAAATACTGAAGATGACAACCAAATATGAAAGCGTATTGAAAAGATAAGCTTTATCCTGATAAAGCTAGAAACCAGTTGTTCCAAGTCTTTTGAACACTTTGGTTCTATCAATCTCAAATGCATATGCCACCCACTCACCAGCAATTCCAGTTCTAGACTTTAGAAACACAAGCTACATAACTAAGAATGCTAAGAGTGAATCTAACAGTAGAAAGATGTGAAGTAACTCAAAATGCATCACCACTAACAGTCATGTCATGGTACATCTAAATCATGAATCTGATTCTTAGCACAAGAAAAAAGCTCAGAAGTACGAACATTACCTGGGAAGGCAAAGTTTGACCTCCCTGCCAAACAGTGCTATTTACAAAGGCCTCCCCCTTTGTAAAGAATGCAAGCTTCATAAACTGATGTGTAATAGTCTAATTACTTTCACAGAACGTAACTGAGATTCCTCAAATTCTCAAATTCTACCACGCTCTAGCTACTTTTAAAAATGCACGTGTTGACTCACAAGACAACCACGTGACTTGAATTTCATTTGTACTTATGTAGTTGCTTCCTCCCTCCCCCATTTTTATTTCCTCAGCACCACGGGTGCTCCCTTGGTCAATGAGGCTGGCCTATAAAGCTCTGTCTGAACACCAGCTTTTCCGATACTCTTCAGAATTTTGAGACTTTAACTTGTTTTAAATACATGCACAAAAACATAAATATGACTTACAGAGAAGGAATCTGGACCACTGACTCCAGAAAATCACCCTTGAATCAAAATTTCATAGATGACTAAAATCCCACTGTTCTATTTGAGTTTTGGTTTAAAGTACAAGGAAATATGATTAGGTTTTACTGCCAGGGATAGAACTTGACTACCAAGACTGAATTGTGTAAAATAAATTATTCTTACAGTAACATCTAGCTCTCAAACTGCCTTACACCAATAAAACCAGTAACAATACAGAACAGTGCCTATGTTCAATGACCAGTCATTACAGTCATCAGTCATCTTTATTCCTCAGCAACGCATAACTTATCTATAAACTACTGAGCTACACGTATCCACTTCTCAATTCTAAATATAAGCTTTCCAAATCACAAAGCAAAAATCTAATTTACAGAAAAATGGATAGGTTCTTTTCTTCAAAAGAAAATCAATGTGACCATTTATTCATCAGAAAAAAAGAGAAAATCACTCCAGGAGGTTTATGAGGATCTAAATTAACATGATACTACAAACATATCCATGAAGATGACAGATCTTTTTAAAAAAGCATCTATGCTTTACCTTTGCACTAGTGATTGTACCAAATGGAGAAAACTCTTTCCGGAGACGTTCATCATCAATACCATCATCAAGATTTTTCACATAAAGGTTAACACCCTAAAAAGAAAACATAACTATAGAAAAAAAAAAAATCACAGTGGTAGTTAAGCCCACTTTTTCTATCATTCTATCCCATTTTTCTTCTTCCCCTTCCTGAAACCCTCCAGTTACCTGGGAGTAACTGAAATGAATGTAAAATAGACTTCCTCATCCCTGTCTTATTTTGCTTGTTCAATTAAAAATGAACCTGGTATCTGGTGATCCTATCTTGCTTCATCTGTTCAAATTTGCGCTTAAGCTCCGTCTGTCGTTCCACTTTTTTCTGAGCTCGACCAACGTATATTTGTTTTCCATTGAGCTCCTTTCCATTCATCTCATCCACAGCCTTGAGAAATCAGAAATATTTTAATTACCAACTTGGAACCAGTAGTTCATTTCTTTAATACAGAAAATATGTTAAAAGACAGCAAAGCTTCAGGTGACCCACCTCAAAAATTTAAAAATTTTGGAAAACATAGGTCCCCAATTTACACTTTCAAAACAAATATAAATATACACATGTATCACAAATTCAAAATAATTTGTGTAGAACATGTAATACAGCCAAAGTATGCATGTAATAAATATCAGCATAAAACCGACCCAACCATTCTTACTGAAGAATATAGAAAAACACTTCCTTCCCATGTATTTAAGTCTTACTTTCTGTGCATCTTCATGCCTTTCGAAGCTCACAAACCCAAATCCTTTGGATTTTCCACTTTCATCAGTCATAACTTTCACACTTAAGGCAGGTCCTAAAAAAGTTAAATAATTCAATGATATCCCACATATTTATACATGTTAAGTTTTAACACAAAAAGCACGGCTAAAACTTTACACTTTCGAGTTTTTTCTCCTCTAATCATCCCTTTCACCTCACAAGCACTATTGTCCTGTCCTTAGAGACTATTTCCAATTAAAAGTAAACTTTAGTAATTACAAACATTCTTCCTTCATGTTTTAAACAACCACTAAGATAAAATTTAATCAATAGCATAAAATAGCTGTACCTTCATCTAATGTTATTTTCTTGATATAAGAATTAATGGCTTTCTTAGGCCTATTTGTCAACCAATTTTTCAACAGGGAATATAAAGGAATAAGTGGTGTGACCTTTCAGGAGATAACAGTATTATCACACAGAGGAGGCACATTTCTAGAGACAATGTCTCCCCACCTTCCTAGTGGAAATGACACTTAACTGAGTAGTGCCGTAGGTGGAGCCAAAGTAGGTCAAAAGTCACATTTCATTACAGAAAATCTGAAAGCTTGTATGAAGCACATGTAGATGTGCCTCTGTTCAAAGGCCACGTTAAAATGCTCTACAATCAGGTAAGGAAACATTCAGTATAGCAGTGATTAACTCACATAGCACTAATCATTTGGGGTAAGTGGTTAACCCCCCCAACTTTGAATCTGGGGTAAAATGCAATACTCAAAGTCACATATTTTCTTCGTATGTGTGATTTATCTGTGCAAAACAGCACAGCAAAAGTATTAAATTTCTTAATTTTGTTTAATTTGAAGTGCTCAAATGAGCCACTTTCAAATTCAACAAAAGGAAAGCAAAGAGTAGTGGCAAGCAAATTCTCTGCAAAAGTATAGAATTTAAAGTTCATCTTCTGATCAGTTTCACAACTGTGGAACTAAATAAAGTGAGGTTGGTTACAGTTAATTAATAGGAGGCGTAATGAACTTGAAATGCAAGGAAAAAGTAGTTTAAAATTCCACGGACTCGGAAGGTTGTCCCAAGGAGATTATCACTGGGAAAATTATATCTTTGGTTTTTTTGTCTTTGAAAGTCACTGTTTTAAATTGCTCAAAGATGACACTGAGACTGGTTAAATATCCTAAAGCTGGCCAGCTTTCCTGTCACATAATTAAAGGCTACACTCCAACCTAAGTTAGCTGTGTCACAGGTCTGCCCCTGATGAGATGGAATCTGTAAGTGCACAGATCCAGCACAGTATCTTAACATAATAAACACTTTTAAACTCTGTTCCTATTACTTAGAATTGCACCCCTTATACTAAAGTATAAGGTGTAAACTATAAACTATCCTAACATAATGCTATTAACCTTTACATTAAATAGAATTCTGGTTCTCTGTAATATACAATGGGTTGTCAGTTGCTTAATCCTAGTATCTACAAATATTTTAAAGTACCATATTAAACTTCATCTCTTGATGAAAAATCAGTACTAGCACTGAGCAATACTCTTAAGTGTAAAAATTTATTAATTCAGACACATTACCAAACTTGCCAAAGAGATCCTTAAGGCGCTCATCATCCATGTCTTCTCCAAAATTCTTGATGTAAACATTGGTGAACTCTTTTGCCCTAGCTCCAAGTTCTGCTTCTCGTTCTTTACGAGACTTAAATCGTCCAACAAATCTAATAAAACATATAAGGACTATAAAATTAGGTTCTATCTTATTAAATTCAGATTAAGTCTGAAGGTTTTGTTTACAAGCATTAAAAAATCTCTTTAAATAAAGTAGCACAAGGTAAAAACAGAAGGACCAACTAAAGGATGCTAAAATCTAATCTAACAAACCCCTGAAATACAGTTCAAATTTTTTTTCCCTTAATCTATTCTCTCCCTTCCAGTTAACCCAGGACTAAAGGATATCACTCCTATCAATACAAATGATTTGTACAAAGTGTGCTAAAGACAAAAACTTCAAGGCTGTAGTTTCAAAGTGGCCATTGCACTTCAAAATCTCCTAAAACAAATTTAAATGGTAGTTTCTAGCACACCGTTAACATGGGACACCACAATAATTGCCCAGCATAATTTTCTTTGCAGCATTCTCAACAAAATAGCATTTAATTTTCCTTCAATACCAAGTTGCCACCGAATAAAATGCATGTTAAAAATTTGTAATTGCACTCAAGTCATCACTGAGTTTTTGCTTTGTGTTCAAGGATATTAAAGGACTTACCTATGGTTTTATTTCCCTAACTCCCCTATCTCCTTAGTCAAAGATGTTGCTTCTCCATATTACCAGTTTTATAAACTTTTTCAAAGGAAACAATGTTTTAATTGCCAACAACAGAATCTATTGCTTTTGTGAATACTGCTAGGACTTTGATTTTATTTGTTCTTAGGATAGTTGCAGAAATCCAATAGTTCAAAGTGTATACAACTCATCTCAAGATAGTTTGATTGTACACTGCTTTCCAAAAGGGCTGTTGTTTTATACTCAAAATAGTAATAAATCTCTTTAGTTCACATTCCTACCAGTGAAAGACATTCTTATTTTCCCTGAAAGTGTGACTAAAAACTATCAACAATATTTATTACTCTAATCCAAGATATAGAACTCAAACAGGTACATTAACTTCCTCAGGTACAGTGGTCACACCACTTGATGCAGTGATTTACAGTAACCACACATTAAGAGTACGGAGTCAACTTGTAATTCAACTACAGATCACCATTGCAATTTACACAATAAAAGAAATGGCCTTACCACAGAATTTGCCCAGATAATTAAGTGAAACCCACTGGTAAATGAGAGAAAAAAAATTCTTTCATTGGAACTCATAAAATCTGGCTTTTTATAACCTCCCGTAGAATTACTTTTAGCTTTTTAATTGCAGTATTTTTTTTTTAACCAAGGTAGAACTGATCTTATAGATCATTAATTTTTAAAGTTTGCCACTTTAAATAACAAGATTACTTCAGGAAAGGGTAATCATGCAGACTGTTGATTTAATTCTATCTTATCTTTAAACGTCAACTATAAATTATAGCAACAGACACAGAAAGAGCCACCCTGGGCTCTGAATTTAGACTGGGTTGTATCCTAGCTCATCTGTCAGACAAGTATGTAATAAATTCAGGCTAATTATCAGCCAGTTTCCTCAAATGTAAAATAGACTAGGAAGTATGATTAAGTTTCTGTCTGGGCTTCTCATTTTTCAACTACGTGCTTAAGTTTTCCATCCCAGTATGCCTAACTTCTTTCTTTTCGATTTCGATTATTAACCAATTATATTAATTCACTGTTATTTCTGCTCCAGTAAACGTAAAGAAACAATTTAAATACTACCAAGACCCGGCCAATTTTCACTCTAACGCTGACTCTTTAGGAGTACAATTTAAACCTGTACGATAAATGGATCTTAACCATTAAAAATAGATCTGAAATGATTAGCTAAACATTTATACTTACACTTTGCGATCATTTAGAAGCATCCCATTCATTTTTTCAATAGCTCTTTCAGCTGCTTCCTGTGTCTCAAAATGTACAAATCCATAACCCTTGGAACCATTTTCATCACAAACCACCTAGGAAAAAATGCATAAGAATTTTTCATTACTTGTTATTGATTTAACATTTTATTTAGCCGGGCACGGTGGCTAGTGCCTGTAAGCTTCAGCCAGTGAAGCAGCCAGGGCTAGGGATCGCGGTTGGAGTCCTGCCTGGGGCCCATAGGAAGACCTAGTTCCAAAAAAATAGCTGGGTGTGGTGGCGTGCACTTGTAGTCCCAGCTACCTGGGAAGCTGAGGCTGGGGATTGCTTGAGTCTGTGGTACCCCGGGCAACGTGAGCCTGCGGTTCCACGGGCAAAAACAGTGAGACCTAGTCTCAAAAAAAAAAAAAAACAAAAAAACTAATCTAATATACAGAGCTAGTATGTCAGCAACCTAACCTGAGTACTTGAGATTCTCACAGATTTGCATTAACCAACAGCAAAGTTGCTATTTTAAGGAATGCATTACATATAAGCAGCCAAAACTCCTTTTTTGCTTACCTTACATGAAAGGATGTTACCAAAAGCAGAAAATGTATCATACAGTGCTTTATTATCAATGGATTTGTCCAAATTTTTAATGAATATGTTGCCCACTCCACTTTTGCGAAGTGATGGATCACGCTGAGACCACATGATGCGTACTGGCTTGCCCTTTATAACATCAAAATTCATGGTGTCCAAAGCACGCTCCGCTGTAGGAAGAAGAATTTCTGAGTGAATATTACTTTGGAACTTTTTAGTCACTTAGAATTATATAAACTATTATATAAACTATGGTGGGGGAACAGCCTTACTCCTTTTAAACTACAAGATGGCTGGGCCTAACCTGACACAAGCCTGGGTTTACACTGTATAAAGCAAACAGACCAATTTCAGAAACCCCAAATCCTATGTTGACATATTACTAACAATGTGTTTCTGAAACTAGTGTCTATTTAACGTAAGGCACCTTTTTGTTCCTAGTCAACATAAAATCAAGACTCTTACATTCACTGCTTAGTGAGTACTAAGATACTAGATTAGTGTAGATTATCCACAGGATTAATAGTTCATTAATTTAAGCATTCTTCATTTCTTCCCTCTTTGCCAAAATTGGTTATCCATTGCCAATATTGGTCAAAAGTTAGTCCCATTTTCCTTATAGGGTTGTCAAAATCATTGGGGGAATTTGGTGATTCATGGCTCAACTTCCTATTCTCAATTCAAAAACAAAATAATAAAAAAAAAAAAACCATATCCACGCAGATGAAGACTTGAATCAAGTTTTAAAAAACTAACATCAAGCCAGACACAGTCAAGCAGCATGGTTTCTAAAACCCTGGACGTACAATATTCACTATCCACTATTAATGCATTATTGACATATGTAAGCAACTTTACCTCAGAGACCATTGATTTACTTAACTGATGATTTAACAATTACTTCTGGATCTTGCCAGGAAACTTGAAGATCTACCCTATGATTTCAGGGTCTTAAAACTATGTGCACCTGTACCACTAAAGAAACTGAAGTTCAGCGTCTACTGGAAAAATAAACCCTTAAGGTTAAAAAAAAAAAAAGACTAGGGGATAAACAACCCATCTGAGGCCCTGAAGCATCTTTTCCAAATTCCACACCAATGTTACTCTAAAGCTCTGCTGGGAACATATTTTCCAGGCACCTCTTTCAATGAATGAATGAATGCATCCATCTCTAGAAGGTGACAACCAGTTGCAGCTCATTATTAATTATTGACCACACCTACTCAGCTCCCCCATTTTTTCAAGCTTGAGCTTCTTTTAAATGAATCAAATCACCTCTTCCGGTTACACAGACAACTGCTCACTTTCAGAGGCTTTTCCACAAAATCATCAACGTAGCAATAAATTTTTTAAACCAAAATTTAGAGGTGAATTGTACATAGATAAATAAGTCAAATAGTAAATAAGTAGGATGAAAAATGTTATCTTTTTACAGCAGTCACACAGTATTGGTCTGCTGGTATAGTCTGATAATACAACGTGTACTGTAACCATGGTAACCCAAAAGTTCAACTTTTCAAACCCCAAGAAATTAAAAAGATAGGTTTCTAGATTTAAAACTATTAACCTTAGAAACAACAGCCACTATTAAGCTACCATTCAAAGTTTTCTCTTATCAACTCTTTAGATTGTGATAACTTGCCCCCAAAATTATCATCTCTAAACTCATGTTCTCTTCACCGATAAATCTTGCCCAGAGTTAAAGTTAGGAGCAAAATTAGAGCTACAGCGCACAGAGCGAAAGGACAGGAAGCCTACAGTGTAGTTTTACAGCCTGTCTTGGTATCACTCAGTAATATGCTTACCCAGAGTCCTAGTATTAATTTTACCTAGTGAAAAGCTGTTTATTAAATGCATTTAGTGAAGTTAAATTTAAGTGCCACCCTTAAGACCTTTGCCACAAAACAAAAAATTTGAATTCCATGTTATTTTATAACATTTGACACATTCAGGCAGACTGGGTAGAAGAGCAAAATTGGGTCCTAAAATCGAGTGAAGCTGCCTATAAATCCGGATATAAGGAGAAAATCCAGGTAATTCATCAGGTCACTGTCCTCTGTCAATTTTTGCTTTGTACGCTGTTTAAAATAAAAGCAATTCCCCAGAAAGCACCACCCCCTACTTAAAATTTCAAGCCAACTCTACTCTATTACTTTGTACTCAGTCGTTCCCCGTTATGCATATTCTGGCCCACTTTTAAAAATGAACCTGAACTGGTAAAGTGAAACGGGTAATACATTTTAAGATAAAACCCCTCAAAAATCACAGGAGCTATTTCAGAAAGGGGAAAGGTAAAAACTCTCCAACTCAGCACCGGTTCTAGGAAATTCATTCGAACAAAAAATTAAAACGACGTGGCCAGAGAAAAGGCGGGCCTTCAAAGGAGTCATCCTACGAAGAGATTCCCTCCTCCCACCCAGCTGTTAAGAGAAAAGTGAGAAATGGTAGCACTAGGGTAAAAGGTAAAATAAAACGCACGTCTCATTGGTTATTTACATTTCTGGAGTCATCAGTCACCGACGAGTCATTAAGAATGGAATCAGAAACAGGAGGTCCAGCACTTCGCCGAATTAACTTCACCCCCAGGGCCTGGGGCTTCCCCTCCCACCCCACCCCCGGCGACTGGGCTAGTAGCCGGAACAGGCCTCGGGCCTTGTGAGGTTACAGGGTTCAACACGTGGTATTTCTCGAGCACGGAACCGCACTTCCTCCCCCCCACGCCGCGGCGCCGGCAGGAGGGCCGGGTGGTGGGAGCGCCACTCCACCTCTCAGCGAGAAGGGGGCTCTGCTCCACACGCCCCCAGAATGCCGGGCCACCGGCCGGAGCGCTGAGGAGAAACCGAACCTCACCCACCCTGCCGGCGCGTCACCACCCTGAAGTTTGAAAGCGGCGGAGGCCGAGAAAATGGTCGCAAAGGAGGAAGTGGCCCGGCGTGCGAGGGGCGTGCGGCGGCCGGCAGCGCGGGTCCCCGCGGGCAGGGGTCGCCCGGGTCCTGGCGCAGGAGCCGCTCTCCTCCGATCCTTCGGGGGTGACATGCCCTCCCGCGCCCTCCCCCGGGCCCGCCGGCCTAGCCCGCCCGCCGTCGCCGCCGGAGCCTCATGGCCGCCCGCTCTACGCACGCCCGCCCGCCGGGCCCGGCTCTCACCGTCCGCCGGCTGCTGGAAGTTCACATACGCGTAGCCCAAGGAGCGGCGGGTGATCATGTCCCTGCAGACCCGGATGGAGAGGATGGGCCCGGCCGGGCTGAACTTCTCGTAGAGCATCGCCTCGGTCACGTCGGGGTGTAGGTCCCCCACGTAGAGTGAGGCCATGGGGTAGCTGGGGGCGCTGGGGTTCATCTCGGCACGGCTGCCCACAGGGCCACAGGCCGCGACCTTTCCGTGAGAGGAGGAGAGCGAGTGCTGGGGCCGGGGGCCGGAGCCGGGGGGAGGGGAGCGGGGGCAAGCGCAGAGGGACAAAAATCAACCGGAATCGAAAACTACTCAACGGCCGCAGAACGGGGTCGATCCGCTGCCGCTGGCTGTTGGCTGCCGGCTGGGGAGTGAGGGTGGCGGTGTCCGGTCCGGGCAGCGGGAAGGCCTCGGTCTCTTGGTTCCTTCTTAGAGCTGCTGCGGGGCCGCGGGCGGGCGGGCGGGTCGGTCTCGGCTGCTTCACCGGGTTATTTTATAAAAGAGGAAGAAAAAAAAATAAAAGTCTCCGGCGGGGGAGACGCGGATTTTTTGTAAATTTTTTTTGGGTTTTTTAAAAGATTTTTTTAGATTTTTTTTGGATTTTTTTAATAATAAATGTGTGTTCCGAGCCCGGAGCACACACTCCGCACTCTCAGCACTAACCGCCGGGGAGAAGGGGAAGCACCGCCTCCTGCACCCTCTACTTATACCCCCCGCCGCACTCGCCCCGCCCACGCGCGTCTGACGCCAGGACCCTACGCGAGCGTCAGCGCCGGAGGAGGCGGAGAGAAGGAGGCGAGGGGGAGGAGGGAAGAGAAAACGGGAGGAGGAAAAAGCCGAGAGGAAGGGAGAGGTGGCGGCGGCGGCTGCTGCGGGTGTGGGGGTGGGGCT
The DNA here is from genome assembly GCA_004024945.1 of Uropsilus gracilis. Lineage (NCBI taxonomy): Eukaryota > Metazoa > Chordata > Mammalia > Eulipotyphla > Talpidae > Uropsilus > Uropsilus gracilis. The sequence goes on along the minus strand of PVHY01001060.1, from coordinate 10,560 downwards.
GGGACGGAGGGGCGGGGCTTCTGCGCACGCGCCGCGGCGGGGGCGGGGCCCAGGCTGCGTAGGACCCGTGGGGGAGGGGAAGGCCGGCTCGCGGGCGACTCTGTGGAGTCGGGAGGGACGGCCCCTTCTTCCCCACACCCCGCCCCCACCTCCACCCCGGAGAAGCGTTAACCCGTCACCGCGGTTGTGGGCGGTGCGCAGGGCTTCCGGGTTTCTGGACGCCAACCACCACCCACGTGCGCAGCCACGCCGGTCTCTTCCCGTCGCGGCTAGCCCTGGTCCCTGCGCCCCTGCGGAGAGACTCCGGGCATGAGCGGGACGGCGGGACCCTTTCCTGGCCCAATTTCCGAAATGTGCACGAAGGGAACCAGGGGTGGCTCCGCCTCCTACCCGGACAGCACTACGAGTCCCAGCGGGCAGCGCCGCCACGCGCGTCGGCCGCAGGACCGGTGCTTGCTGGGAGCTGGAGTCCCCAACGGCCGCGGCGCTCGCTGACCCCAACTGGCTGCGGATCCCGGCCGCTCGCTCCGGGACCCTCCAACCGCCCAGGCGCTGGGTCGGGGTCGTCGCCCCGTGGTGCTTGCCGCGGGAGGGGGGAGGGGAAGGGAGGGGCCTTCGGGCTCTTTGAGCTCGGGTTTCGGAGCTCTGGACTCCCCCTAGATCTCCCCACCGGACGCTGTCATTAGAGTGACTTGAATTTGGGAAAGCTGTTTAAAGTGTGATTAGTATTAAGGCGCTAGATTGGGCTCGTTCATTCGTGTTATTTCTGCTAGAAATTTCTTCGAGATAACTCAAGAAAAATGTTTTCCCATAAAGTATGATTCTGTCACAATCGTACATGGCACTACAGATCTGCAGCCAGGCAAAATTAGTATAAACGCGATTTTTTACAAACGTTTAAAACTATTTTGTATACTAGTTACGGGCTTTAGCAGGAACGCTAAATTTAGTGAATTGATAGCCATTAATAAAAGCGTTTAATGTGACTGATAGCAAGTCAATACACAAATTCCCACGTTACTTTACCGTTTTTAAAGCACTTGCAGAAACATCCTATCATTTGTTCCTGACAGCAATCTTGTGTGGGAGGTGGAGCAAGTAGTAATAATTTTATTTTACTGTTAAGGGAACGGTCTCACGTTAAATGATTGCCCAATTCATTTTTCAGTGCAATAAACTTTTAATGCATGTCAGCTATATTGTCAGGTGTAGGCTAGGTAATTGATTCTTATTTAATTAAAATTTAAACCAGCCGAAGCCTGCATATTGTGCTGTTTCACCCCATCTTGATTGGAAGAGGGTATTTTTGAAAACACCTTTGCCTTGTGTATTTTATTAGGCAAAAGAGCAAAACTTAGAACAATGCATTATGAAAACATCTATTTCTAAATGATAAATCTATTAGAATTCTGTGGTTAAAAATCAATCCATCAATATATTTATTGACTGCCTACCAAGTGGAGAGTAATGTATCTCTTAAGTAAGAAAGATAGATGACAGACAGAAAAAGAAAATTCTGTCCTCAAGAGGCTTATGAGCTCTCTCTAGTAATATAAATACAAGCATTAAAATCAGTGCAATATACATCCAATGCCAGCATTTTATGTGACTGTGACAATTTTCTATTAGATTCTAAATTTTTTTTTAAATAGAGTGGGAATTCTGTTATTGCACTCAAAAAGAAAACATGACTTTAGTGTTTTCATTAAATTACTGCACAGAGACAATATGAAAAACCAAACAGGTATAATGGAAGAGGTGTACTCAGTAAAAAAGGGTGAAGGGAGGTCACTTCTAATAACTTGGAAATTAGATTGTACCAAGAATAAGAACTACCAAAAACCACATGCTAAGATTATCCAGGAGCTTTCTCATATACTTGTGGAAGGGAAAGATGAGGGTATAGTTTCTGGTGTACCTCACTAAAAACAGTTGTGAATAATGAAGGTGGGAAAATGACCTGCATGGAGACTAGAAATTTTTGTCATAGAGCAAGAGTTTGGCAAGCTTTAACTAGTGCTTGTGTAATGGGGGTAAGTAAGCAAGTCACCAGCAAGGTCTTACTCAGATTTCACTGGAGTCTGGATTAAATTACTCTCAAAAGACTTCTCTTTGTTATAAATTTCATTTTGAACAAGCAATGCCCCATTTGAAAAGTCCAGTTAATTGTTCACCTCCAGAGAACCTTAACACAGGAGTGGATGCCTTAGGTGGTAGACAGAAATAGTCTAATCATTGCAAAGATATATCAGTTCTTTATAGACGAATAAATATTTTGAGATGGAAGTGGATCAGTCTATGCAGCTGTGTTTCTTGACATTCAGAGGATACCACTGTCATATTTTAGGGAAATTCAGTTGACAATGTGCTAGAGACATTAGAAGCAAAGTCCACCCATAGGGAGCAGAGCTGGTAAAATCAAGAGAGGGAGTCAGCCAGGAGGGAAGGGGGTGAGGTGGAGGGCAGGTGGCTATCTGAAATTGAAGTCAAGAGCTTATCCCTTGATGCATCAATCACTTCTTCCTCTTTATCTCCAGCTGGCCCTTTTCTCAGATTAGAGACCTCTTTCTGATCAAAAGTCAAAACACACCTTCCCTTAAAGACATAGCCTCTCAACCTCATTATCTTTATTTCCACTTCTTGTCTCCCTAATTCCTCAACAACACTTTTCACCTCCAATCCAACCATTCCAAATGCCCTGTCAACAGCTGCCGGTGATCCCTCTTCGTTTTGACAAATTTAGTGAACTTTCTTCAGGTTCATTTTAACTGACATCCAACATCCATAGAATCTGACCATTTCCCTCTTTCACTCTCTCTTTTTTTTTTTTAACACTCGTGGCTTCTGGGCTAAAATCTTCCTAGTTCTGCCCAACTCTCCAACCATTCCTATTCTCCTGTGATCACCGTTCTCTTACCAGATTGAGCTGCATACCCTTCCTTTGGGCCTTAGCCTAGCCACCCCTCTGCCTCTATATTTACCACATTGTATTAACATAGCCTGCTCATGAGCTGTCTCCCAAAGTAAGTGGTAAGCTTCAAAAAAGAGCTCTGTCATATTTATCCACATTCTGATCCCTGAGCATGAGGCCTGGCACTTTCAGGTACATTTTTTTTTTTTTTTTAATCTAACCTCAGGGGCAAAACCAGTCACATTTGTGAACTGACCTCACAGCATGCTGGTTAATACCTGATGTTCACAAGGGCACATAAGGCTGGGTTTGACTCCAGACTTCTGGGCTAGCTGTAGGGCCCTACTCCCAAACTTCACAGGTTACTAGAGGAAGTATTTCCTAACATGCTGGCTGAACTCTTATTTCCATTACTGAGCTTGGAGATAGAAGATACTTAGTTTCCAAAGTCAGACAAGCAGGGACAAACAAGGAATGCTGTATAAAAAGTGTTACTGGACTGCCAAAGCTGAGGGCATTGTACAGTGGCAATTCCATTAATGTTCTGTGACCCTGTAAGAGCTTTCAGACAAACTCCTTTGACTTTAACATTCACTGCCTCTGATAGAGGGAATTAAAGCTACAAATAAAAGGCATTAGATATAATATTTGTCAATTCCCTTTGCCTTTTTGATTCACGACTTTCATTTTTGTCTCCATCATTTCTTTTTTGTCTTAAAAAAATGCTGTCTGTGTTTATCTGGCTTGCCTGTGTATATCTAATTTTAGATTGCAAGCTGTGGGACAGAATAATGTCTTTATATGTGCACGATCTCACTGTGGGTGCCTTAGAATGTCTAATAACATCAACATCATTCAGTTAACCTGTTTTTATCTTAGCAGATAAGATGTAAAGTTCTCCAGAGAAGTGTTTACTTCAACTCCACTAGAGATTTATAAATAACTCTATATTCAGGCTATATTCAGAATACTTCCAGACTAATTTATAGTATTTCATTAATGTATGACAAAAGGTAGCCATGTAAAAGTGTTAGTTAATACTGTGTGATATATTTGAAATGAATAATAAGGAAATATAACAACTGGATAGATATGTATATGCACACTGTATATAGAGGGGGTGACATATATGTGTATATATATATTTATATATATTCTGCTGAAGTTATCTGTTTTCTGTAGATCCCTGAAACAGGAAAGCACTAAACCATAAGACTAAATAATACAAGGTTTAAATTAACTGTGCTTCATTGGTCTGTGGGGTTGATGAGTAATACAATACTTACTAAAATTGAAAATTGTCATGCCCACAATCAAAAATATTTCCTAAAATAAAGACTCCTATCCAGGTTTTATGTTCTCTTTCATAAGTATTACATGTTTTCCTCATACCAACCAAGAATAAAGACAGATTCAAAGCAGTTTGAAATCAGTTCTGACATTGTATGTCAGAAGATGTAACGTGATGTTAGTTCTGAGACTATGCCTGCCAGTAAGATAGATCTTGAAATAATTAGGGTCATAAACACAGAAGCATAGAGACAGGAATAACAGGAAGAAAGGTAATTGGTGACTTTGTTGTAGAAGAAAATAAAAAACTTAAGAAAAATCTCCAAATATTTAGGCTTCTTACAAAGTGTTCTTTTAACAGATAGCCATCCATGTTAAATCAGTGTGTTGTGATTGTCTAATTCAAAAGGGATGCAGCCATGACAGGCACACCCAGAACTATGGAATCACATCACATTCCTAAATTCCTAAATTCAAATTCACAGCAAAAATATTAAACAGAAACATACATACAGACTCACCAAAAATACAACTGTCACTCTTCTAAACTAATTTGGAGACCAGAATATGCAATGGTTATATTGAGACAATCTTTAGTGTTAGATTAATGGCAATAACAAAAAATAACTAAGTGGTCAGTTGCCTACCTAAATGAAATAAACGCTAGGACCTTGGTTCTAAGGTACAAAAACCTAAGTATGTAAGTTAAAATATAAAGTATGATGACAAAAATCCATTTCAAGTAAACTGAAGACGTATTAAAGGCCTCCTCACAACAACTCTATCAGGAATGAAACTACAGTATTGTCAACAAGAAAATTAAGTCTGAAAGAAGTAGAATGATTTTTATTTCATAAGACAATGCAAGTTCAAAGGATCAGGAATTTGATGTAGGAATTAAGGGTTGGCAACAGAGGAAAGGGTATTGTAAGTTGGAGGAAATAACATCAGAAATGACAGGGAGGTGGGAATAAGCAAGATATGTAGACGATATAGCAAAATTACACAATTGAAACACTGCAGACAGAAAGGGTGAGAGCTTGGAGCAAAGTAAAGTGAGAAGGGAGCATGAGCTATATAATCTTGTGGGAAGTCAATTCTGGTAGCAGTGTAAAAGTACTGGGTTTGAAAGAGGAGAGACAAAAGGAGACCAATTGAGATATTCTTGGAATGACCCTACTTTGATCTTTCTGGAAGTCAGGTCAAAGAAAACAAGTTCTTACTGTCTAGTGAAAAGAAGCAATACCAGTTTATTCAGGAAGATAGATGTTTTTTTCCTGTAGTAAATCTGAAAAAGAATTTATTGTGCGGCTCTTTATATAAAGGTCATGGAATTATGGAATTCGTTCACTTTGTTCACTACAGATCAACTGTTCATTTAGGTCTATGGGGTGTACTGTTTAAGGCACTGTATATAAAATATTAAAATCAGTAAAGTCTCTGCTTTCATGTGGATTTGTTTCTTAAAAGTTGGGTAATTGTCTTATAAATTTACAAAATTTGTATTACAAATTCAAAAATTTGAGTTGACAAAAAACATAATAAACTTTTCATGTGGACATTTTTCTTTTGTCAACTCTTAATTGTAACTAATTGTAATCCATGAAAAGTATTTCTGTCAAGAGCTGAATTTGACATAAAATCTACTAAACTGTAGAAACTGATGGTATACTGATCTTAGGCAACATATCTCAAAAGCCAGTGGGCTTTTTAAAAAAGGTAGATTGATGATAGTTTCAAATTGATGTCTCTGGTAGGTGAATAAAGGGTTTGGTGATTAAAAACAAAAATTTACACATTAACCTACTCGATATATATTTATTGAATGATATGTTAAGAACTTTCAAACCCTGCAAATACAGAAATGTAGAAGAAAATCTCTACTTGAGAAATGTATATCAATATAAATGAGTGTACCCATGTATGTATTTTACTCTTAGTGAATGAATTACAAAGTGTTCTAGAAATTTGACTACGTAAACTTTCTTAGAGATTTGTAAAAGTTTTCAAGTTACTGGTCCTTAGGTAATATAGAGAATAGAATAATTTATAATGCATCTCATGGTGCAAGCTAAATCAGAGTTGATGGTTTGTGATTATTTAACTCTACCATCAAGAAACCTATTTGATGTGAATAATGAGGGAGTATTATAACGCCTAATTTGAGGAGTCGTACTTTCAGAGCCCCTATCACTGCAAGACGTACATGAAAGAACAAATACATGAAAGGACTGGCAAACATGAATGCCAACAGTCATGGAGCAACATGGTACATAGTATAGGAGTGGGCTGAGCTGGGTGTTGGGGGCTGGGAGCATGAGCGGAGACATCAGGCTGAGTCTCCTTAATTTAGTAATAACCAAGGCCAGGCACGGGGGCTCATGCCTGTAAGCTTCAGCCTATGAAGCGGCCGGGGCTAGGGATCGCGGTTCGAGTCCCGCCTGGGCCCCGTAGCAAGACCTAGTACCAAAAAAGTAGCTGGGTGTGGTGGTGCGCGCCTGTAGTCCTAGCTACCTGGGAAGCTGAGGCTGGGGATTGCTTGAGTCTGTGGTACCCTGGGCAATGAGAGCCTGCGATTCCATGGACAAAAATAGAGACCTAGTCTCAAAAAAAATTTTTTTTTTTTAGTAATAACCACACTTAGTGATTTCTTTTCTCAGCACACAGCTCAGGAGTGCAAAATGAACCCAGAGAAGGTCGGCACACGGGTAGGTAGAGGGTCCTTTTCCTAGCTACCTACTCAATAATGATGCTACCACACAGCACCCTGATGGCTCTTATCTGATAAAATGAAGGAAATCAATTCTAGTTCTGTGTTATTAATTATTAGTAACTCCTATCACTACCGTTCTTGGGTGTATTTTAATTCTTCTTCCATGAAACCAACCACATATGAACAACTTCTTTCTGTTAGCTTTTCTTTTGGCTCATTCACAAATTGATCAAGAAAATATATTTATGATAAGTGAGAAATAACTGCCTGTGTTCTCACAAGTGTGAGTGTGCTTGGAGTGACAAGAATGATGTGTAAGTACCCATCCAGTGTTTCTCACACTGCTTTGGAAAACTTACTGACACATGTCTGGGTCTTGAAAGAGACTAGTGAGTCTTAAAACATTTTCTAGAGTCCAGAAGGCAAGAATGTTTTAAAACATAATAGCTTTGCATGGAAGGACATAGAAGCCAGATATTCATCAGCTCAATTATGTCCATTTGCATATTAAAAAGAAAAGTGATAACTATGGTTAGTTAAATTGTGTGAATTTGTGAGAAACTGAGTTCATAATAGCAAAAATGAGAAAAGTTGACAAGTTGTAGTAAAGAAATTCAATCTAATTAAATCTCATTACTCACCCTGTCATCATGCTAGTATAACTGACTCATTTATGGAAGCAGTGCAGAATGTCAAATTCAATAAATTTGTTAAGTTTTACTTAGTATAAGTTTATATTTAAAAAATAACTTTTAACACTTAGGCTATATCTGTCAATGTCTGTACTAGTGAAAACTGAATTTTTGGTAGTGAAAAAAATCTATCCTGGCCAGACTTAAAAAGCTAATGTTGGAGGTTTTGATTGCACCTCAATAAGTGAGTCGTTTTGGGGGAAAAAGAGCAATGGAACATAATTGAAATATTGCTCCTCTGGGTTTCTATAGATTGATCATTTAGTTTCTAACCCTGGTGATATTTGTGTAAGCCTATTGTAGGCTGGCTGCTAGAACTTCCCATGATATGGAAATGTCGTGTCTGTGCTGTGTACTGTGATGACATTTGACAGTGGCCACTGAGCATTTGAAATGTGACTGGTATCACCAAGGAGCTGCATTTTAAATGTAACAGTATTGAAAATTTTGATTTATTTATTTATTTTTTAAATTTCAATTTAAATACATGACTCATAACTACTGTGTTAGACAACATAGTTGTAGATTTTCAATCTCCTTTTTGTTTAAATAAAACAAATTTTAGGTTTATCCAGTTAAGCAGATCCCTTGGCATCAATTCTGGAGCATTATTTGTTTCCTTTAAGATTGGGATCTATTTTGAAAAAAAACAGCATTTAAAATTTTTGGAATAAGGACAATAGGCCCCTGTTTTAAACATTAATAACAGGGTGGGCATGGTGATGCATGCCTGTAAGCAGCAGCCTAGGAAGCCACGGCTGGGACCAGGGGTCATGGTTCGAGTTCTGCCAGAGGCGCGTAGTGAGACCTAGTTCCAAAAAAATATAGCTGGGCATGGTGGCGTGCGCCTGTAATCCCAGCTACCTGGGAAGCTGAGGCTGGGGACTGCTTGAGTCTGTGGTACCCTAGGCAATGGGAGCCTGCGGTTCCACGGGCAAAATAGCGAGACCTAGTCTCAAAAAAATAAAATAAAATAAAAATAAACATTAATAAGTCATACAGTAGGAATTCTCTCCCACCCCATCTTCCCCAGGACCCAGAGTTTTTTGCCCAGCCTAGGACCCGGAGTTCTTCAAGTACACCTAGCATTCAGATACCTATGTGCTGCAGAGATCTTTCACGCACACACAACCAGTGAGAGCATGCCACTGCTGTACATGTGGCTTCATTGTAGTACTTGCTCCATACAAGAATTTTTATCCTTACTTTGGTATATTTTAAAGGACACCTGAAGCCCGCCATCTTGACAACTGATGAGACTGGAATGTGAAGAATCCTAATTTTAGGAGACAATCAAGAGAGCAGCAGGCAGACTAGATGTCACCTCTCCTCAGAGTACTCTGCCCACAGGCAGGAGGCCACATTCCAAAGTGCCTAGTCCTTTTTACTTTTAATTTATATTTTGAATGAAATCATGCTAAGCTTTGTGAAATAAATGTTATATAATCATCATGTTTTGCTTTTTTTTTTTTTTTTTGAGACTGGGTCTCGCTATTTTTGCCCGTGGAACCACAGGCTCCCATTGCCCGTGGTACCACAGACTCAAGCAATCCCCAGTCTCAGTTACCCAGGTTGCTGGGATTACAGGCATGTGCCACTATGCCCAGCTATTTTTTGGGACTAGGTCTTGCTATTGTCGTCCTGGGTGGGATTCAAACCATGATCCCTAACCCCCGCCGCTTCATAGGCTGAAGCTTACAGACACGAGCCACCATGCCTGGCTATGCTTTTTTCAAAGAACAATTTTAGCTTCAAAAATATGTAAGTCCTTTTCAGTGATTTTTCTTACTTCACACAATTGTTTGACATATTGTTCAGCTTTATCATATGCTTCTTAAAATTAGAGGGCTTCATTCTCAGTAAAATTTTACAAAATACTCCCTACAAAGTCTGTTGGATGTATTCTACGAAAAATGAATGAATTTTTGTCAAATTGCAAAATAAACTGGGAACAAAATCAATGGTTTCAGAGTACATAGTTGTAATAGTCTCTCATGATAGCTGTCATGGGAATTGTCACAAAGTAGGTGACTTAAAGTCATAGTTCCTGAGGCCAGATGTCTGGAATCAAGGTGCCAACAAGAACTTGTCCCTGAAAGTTTACTCTGTAGAGAATTCATTCCTCCCCATTTCCAGTGTCTGGTAGTTGCTGGCATGCCTAGATACTCTGTGCTTTCTAACCCCACCACTCCAGTCTGCTTGTATCATTTTCTCTTCTGTTTGTGCCCCTATCAAAATTCCCTCTGTACCCTTCTTTTTATAAGCTTATGTATATGTGAAGCCAGTATCCCAATATGGGCAGTGTTATTTGTTGGTAAAACTTAGGCATCGACCATTGCCTGTGTCTGAAAGATATAGAGGTTAAGAATAACCTGAAGCCAGATAGGTTAATTACTTTTCTTACCTTGTTATTTTAAATCTTAAATAGGGTTTGGTCAACATTGTTATGCTAATTTACCTCAGAGTGCAAGGATTCCAAGGTCCAGGGCGGGGCTCATAACTGAACCAAGTCAGAGTGTGGTTGATGATCCCATCTTTGGGATCATGGTGGGAGGGGGCACAAGGGAAAAGGAGAATTTGGAGAAGGCGGATTTGGAGGATGATCTGGAGATTAGCAGAGAAGAGAATTGATCTGGCATCTGGAGCAGGAGTGGACAGTTTTGCTTCAAAAAGAAGGACCCGGGAGCTGTTGAACCTTTTGGGGCTCCCAACCTTCCAATCTTTGAAGGTCAGAGAGTTGGATAAAGGGGGAGAAGAGTTCATCACAGAGTGTTGAGCTGCCCTGACCACCCAGAGAGGAGAACGAGTGAGAGGTAGAGAGAGGCCAAGCTGAACCTCATGAAGCCAGACACGGTGGCTCGTGCCTGTAAGCTTCAGCCTACGAAGCGGCTGCGGATAGGGATCGCGGTTCGAGTACCACTTGGGGCAACACAGCGAGCCCTAGTCCCAAAAAA